>LZPO01035673.1:0-23003 GCA_001675575.1 Neotoma lepida | reverse complement strand
AGTCTTAAAAGAATAATGACTGTGTAAGCTAGGCCAGGCCATGGACTTTTTTCTTTTATCTTCCTGCCTATAGTACAGGCACATAATACAAATCAGGGATAATTATTTTCCATGTAATTTTACTGCTTTGCTTCTTTAAAGCATGGTATTTATTTGTTCATATTTTGTTAAATGTAGTGGTACAGTGATAGAACAGAGGGCATTGTACATGCCAGGCAAACAATCTGCCATTACATCACCTCAATGGTTTCTTCACATTTGTCTAGTGAAACAGGTAGATGTCAGTTCCAGTTTGGATGTATTCACCTTTCCAGTTAAGATACAGAAAACCTACTTGGTGTCTAGCATGACAGAATTATAACATTGTCTGTGCAAATAAGGGCATCAGAATTGTTAATCACAGAGGAACCTATGCTCTGCCTGTATTTTGTTGACTAGCTTTGTAAAACATACTGTTAAAATGTCATTAAGTAATTTACTAAGATTATAACTAGATTTTATTACCTCTAATTCAGTTGAATGTAGTGAACTTTTAAACAGTGTGCTAGAAAACCCTCCTTATCACTGTCAGTTTCTTCAAGTGTATAGAAATATAGATCAAAACGATCACAGAGATTTCTGAATATTTAACTCCCATGGCCACATGCATACATGAATGTTAAATCTAGGTTATTGAGCAACTTTTAGATGATATTGGACAAATTATTTCTGTGATTTTAATCATCTATATTATAAAGTTAGGGTAATGGTCATATCAAGAGTTCATTGAAATGACATGTATAAAGTAATTAGTATCTTGTCTATGACATAAATAATAAATTCCACAACTACATTTTGTTGCCTTCTATTCTTTCTTCTTTTCCCTATGTAAGCTTTGCACCACACGCCCCTCAAATGATGTGTTTACAAACTAAGGTATATAGAATTCTGAAAGATATCCTCAGTCTCACCTTACAGCATTCAACATTGTTAAAAGATAAAGATAGAATGGAATAATTATAATGGATATCCAAACATAAACATTGATATTTATGGAACTCTAAGAGTATTAGCAGGAATGAAAATTAGAAAATGATTTACCTTTTCTTAATTTTTGTTTAAAAAATGGAAGGGGAATGAGAGGTTGTTTTATTTTCTTGAGGCAGGGTTTCACAGATGCCTATTTGTTTCAAATTATGCTCCAACTTTTTTTTTTTTGAGATAGTGTATCGAACTGAACCTGGAGCTATCAACACATCTAAACTGGCTGGGCAGTAAACCGCAGACATCTTCCTATCTCTGCCATCCCCACCCCAGCATTGTGATTTCAGCGTACACCACCATGCCTGGCTTTTGACATGGGTCCATGAATCTGAACTCAGGTCCTCTTACATGGACGTCAATTACTTTCCACACTGAGCTACCTCTCTGGCCATTGTGTAATATTTATTGAGGCTTTTTTTCTGTTTTTTTTTTTATTTACTCTTCTCTCATATATCCCATCCAGATAGCAGTTTCCTCTTCTTCTTCCTATCTTCCCAATCCATCCCCACACTTTCCCTCTACCCCACATCCACTCTTACTTTCCCTTCAGAAAAAGGGCAGGCTTCACAGGGATATCAACCAAACATGGCATAGCAAGTTATAAGAAAGCAAGACACACCCCTTATATTAAGGCTGGACAAAGTGATGCAATAGGAGGGGAAAGAGCCACAAAAGCCAGAAAAAGAGTCAGAGACAGTTCCTGCTCCCATCATTAGTATTTCCACAAGAACACTAAGCTACACAACCATAACATAATTGCAGAGGACCTAGATCAGACTCATACAGACTCCCTGATTGTTTGTTCTGTCTCTGTGAGCTCTTATGAGCCCTGATTAGTTAACTAAGTGGGCTGTTTACTTGTGGTGACCTTGACTCCTCTGGCTCTTATATTTCTTCCTTTACTTCTTCCTAAGGATCTACCTAGCTCTGCTAAATGTTTGGCTATAGGTTTCTGCATCTGCTTCCATTAGTTTCTGGATGCAGCCCTCCATGATGACAATTATGCTAGGCTCCAGTCTATGTGTTTATGAGTATATCAGAATATCATTAGGAATCATTTCACTGGCTTAATTTTTTTTACCACTCATGTTTGGCTCTGTCCTAGGTCTCTGGGCTATCCAGTCTCTGGGTCCTGGCCCCAGGCAGTGTCATGTGGGGGGGCTCCATCTCATGGCATGGATATCTTGAGGCTTTTCTTAATTGTAAACCAAAATGTGGAAGTGAAAATTGTAGAGGATGATCTAACACACACAGAAAACTTTTTCTTTTGTAGCTATGGTTACAAATAGCAGCAGACTGCCTTTGACTTTATGGAACTGATCCTCTAATATTTTTCTCAGTAAAATTTCTTTTTCATCCAAACAATCAGTATCAGCTACTTGTGAATGTCAGCCAGTCAGAAAAGCATAACCACAGCAGAGAACGTGTTAATCCATTAATAGCATGTTCACAGATTATCTAGATATGCTTCCACCCCACTTGTCTGCCAGTTTTTGCAGTCTTATTAACCTCAGCATAATAGCCACTATTCCTTCTTGTTTGCAGAGATATATACATGGTCGTTCTGATTTTCCCTTCACAATGTGTTCAAGTTTACATTTACTTTAAAATTTTTAACTTCATGCAATGAGTGACGAACACATCAATATTTGTGATTAAAAAAACGACTGAGAGCCTGGAGAGGTGGCTCAGAGTTTGAGAGCACTAAGCTTGCAGAGGACCTAAGTTTGGTTCCCCGCATCACATAGAATGGCTCACATCTTCCTGTAACTCCAGCTCCAGGTTATTTGTTGACCTCTTACAGCATCCACAAAGCACTGTACTCATTTGTACATACCTCCCTCACCACGTATATACTTATTTACATAAATAGAAAATATAATTTTAAACAGATATTGGAGATGTTCTTGCTGTGGGATAATGTCCTTGTACACTGGTTTAATTGAGCACTGATTGGCCAGTAGCCAGGCAGAAAGTATAGGCAGGGCAATTAAATGAGGAGAACTGTGGGAAGAGGAAGGGCTGAATCAAGAGTTGCCAGACAGACACAGAGGAATCAAGATGACAAGGCAGAATTAAGAAAAGGTACCAAGCTATGTGGCTAAACACAGATAAGAACTATGGGTTAATTTAAGTGTAAGAGCTAGTCGGTAATAAGCCTGAGCTAATGGCCATGCAGTTATAATTAATATAAGCTTCTGAATGATTATTGCATAAGTGGTTGCTGGACTGCCATGCCAGAGGAACATGGGGCCTGATAGGACCAGGCAGGATGGAAAAACTTTCAACTACAAATGGCACCCAATGTGGGGCTTGACTTTCCATCTAAAACTTGAGAGAACTTAAAAAAATTCTAAAATTGAGCTAAGAACAGCTTTATACTTCATGTCTCATATGGGCCAAGATATAGAGACACTAAAGTACAGAAACGCCCTGGCTTGTGGACTTGAGCACAGCGTGGTGGATTCCCACCACAATACACAGAGGTGTTTCCAAGTTGTATGGTATGCTGCATGATGGATTTAGTTTTTGTTAGTACAAAAACAAAAATAAAAAGGTTTGGGGGCTACACGCTGCTGAATGGAGGCATAGACCCACTGCCTCCCAGAGTCCGCAGAAGGCATGGCTCCCAGAGCTGGAGGTGAATTATCTCCGCCATGTTCAAAAGTTGAAATGGGCAGAGTCAGCACCCAAGGCTACCATTTCAGTACTAGCCACTGCAGCTTAAAGCAATAGATTCACAAGAAGGCAGATTCAGCTGGAATAAGACTCTTAATGGTTTACAATGTATGTAAAAATGTACATAGGCTTAGAAGAGAGAAAAAAGAGGAATATAGACAGTTATATAAAAAGTAGCTTATGGTGATATTTTGTTTGTCTACCCTAATAAAATTTATCTGAGGATCAGAGGAATTAGGAGCAAGTCACCACTCACCAACGCTGCCTCTACTTCCCAGGATTGAAGCGGAGTAAAAAGCGAGACTTCCGGTCTAACCTGGCTTTTTATGCCTGTCCATCTGCTAACTAATTTCCCATCCTCCCAAGCTACATCACTTCCTGTCTTGTCTGNATGGATCTTCAGAACTCTAAGGNTGATGCTGGGATTAAAGGCGTGTGCCACCACCTCCTACTGCTAGTTCCCCATGTGACCTTGGAGTCACAGAGAACCAAATGGATTAAGGGCGTGTGCTAACTTGCATGGTTATTGTTTTTCTACTAGTGGCTGGCAGCCCCGTTTTTCCTCTGACCCTCAGATAAATTTTATTAGGGAAGACAAATAAAATATCACCACAGTAGCTTTAAAAAATAAGTCTTTTAAAGAGACAAAAAAATATTAAAAATAAGCCACATAAAGATGGAAATCACATACAGAGTCTGCATTATATTGTCTTCGGGATTTTTAACTGTAGAAAAACATTGAATTGTAAAGGCTGCTGAATTAAATATATATATATATATATATATATATAGTATCCTGACTTCAAAATTTATGTCTAAGGATATATTGCTTTACAAAAGAGGTTTTGATTTTGTTTCCACAGAAGATGAGAACCTGTGGATTGTTTCCAGGCTCATATGGTTTGATCAGCCAAGACCCTCTGAAAGGTCTCTGATGACACCATGGACCAAATGATCTAACAGCTAAAAATAGCTTCAAGGCAACTGGCTCAGACAATGCAACCTCACAGACTATTCCAGTCAGTACTTGACCATAATTCTTAATTTTCTCTGGATTCCTGTAAGATTGCCAGCACCCTCAACCAACAGGAGGTAGTATATGAAAAGCTACGCTCAAATTTCTAAAATACTGTTTATAAATGTTTACTTTTATTTAAAGGGGGTTGATTATAAATATAATGTCTTTCTAAAAAAGAAAAGGGGAAATGCTGTGGGATAATGCCCTTATACACTGGTTTACTAAAACATTGATTGGCTAGTAGCCAAGCAGGAGGTATAGGCAGAGTGAGCAGGGGAAGAGAATTCTGAGAAGGGCTGAATCAAGAGTCATAAGCTAGACACCGAGGAAGCAAGATGACAAGGCAAACTGAGAAAAGGTACCAAGCTACGTGGCTAAACATAGATAAAATTTATGGGTTATTTTAAATGTAAGAGCTAGTCAATAATAAGCCTGAGCTAATGGCCAAGCAGTTATAATTAATATAAGCTTCTGAATGATTATTTTATAAGTGGCTGCCAGACCTCCAGGCCAGAGGAACATGGGGCCTGGTGGGACCAGACAGGATGGAAAACCTTTCAACTACATGTTCTAAACCAAAATATGCATATAAGATATTTGAATAAGTATAAGAATATGGAACTACATAATTTCAAATTTTCCCCAGATTTCAAGATTTTAGACATTNGTATTTAGAAAATACATGGCATATTTTCTTTCAATTTGCCAAATGCAAATGGACTGGACATTTAGATAAGAGATGCATACAGGTTCATGCACAAAGGAGTTCCATAAAAACACACAAAACTAGAAAGGAGTTGTGAAGTTAAACAAACAAAAACAACAACAACAACAAAAGAAAGGAAAGAAGGAAGGAAGGAAGGAAGGAAGGAAGGAAGGAAGGAAGGAAGGAAGGAAGGAAGGAAAGAAGCAAAGAAAGAAATGCCTTGACAAAACAGGAGACACAGACATAGAACCTCTAAAGATGCTATTTAGTTTGTTTCCCCTTGGTCATCTACTGCTGGCCCTTCAACCTACCATTAAGAGTAGTTTATATTCAGTGAGGAATTTTTTTTCATTTACAAGTGATTATCAATTGGAGGTGACCTTTGTGTTAGGGATGGGGAATTGTGTTCACTCCTCTTCTCAGCATTGGGATACCATCTGGTGCATCCCTATGCAGGCCCTGTGCATGCTACTACAGTCTGTGAGTTCATATGTATGCTGGTTTTGTTGTGTTTAGAGGGACTTATTCCCTCAGTTTCCTCCATTCCCTTTTGCTCTTACACACTTTCTGGCTCCCCTTCCACAGAGATCCCTAGACCTGAGGGCAAAGATTTGATGGAGACTTCTCATTTAGGCTTGAGTATTTCAAACTTTTTCTCTCTCTGCATATTTTCCACCCATGGGTCTCCGGGTTTGTTCAAAGCTACTCCAGGATGAAGATTCTCTGATGGTGACTGAGAATAGCATTGATATATGACTATAGCAGAATGTCATGAGGAGTAATTTTAGTGCTACATTCCTTTAGAAGAGCAGAATAGAAAAGAACAAAAGTATTTGGCTTTGCCCTACATATCTTACCTATCTGGTCTCAGGTCCTTGGCCAACTGAACAGTGTATAGGATGGGTTCCATGTCCTAGTCTGGCTCTGAAATCCAGTTGGATATTGGTTGGTTAGTTCTACAAGCTTTGTGACAGTATTGCACTTAGCGCATCATGCAGGCAGGTCACCATAGTAAATTGAATACTTTGAAGCTGAGTTACTATTTACCTTTCTCTTTTGGTAGCATAAAAAATACATTTCAGTACCATAAACACTATTGCATAGGGGTGAAGGCTTTAGATGGGAACCAATTGGAGTTCTCCATGTTCAAAGAGTTGTGTAGGTATTGTTTTCAGCAATACAGACTTATTGATAGTTTGTGAAATGCTGTCAACACCCTTGGCATTAGCCTGAGTTGTTAGGTGGTGCCTATGTGGGGCTCCTTTTTCTTCTTTCTGAGACTATCATTATGGAGTTTGGACTTGAATTTAGAATCTTTCTGATTCAGATTCTGGTGCTGGGATTACATGCAAGCAGGCAAATTATACTAAAGCAACTGTAGGGGCAAATAATTTTCACTATTCTTTATGTCTCCCATTCCTTTGTGTCATTTACCAGTTCTTAGAAGTTCTCTGCCAGGGACCCTACAACCATCATCCATTTCTATAACCAAGAGTAAGTCACAGTTACAAAAAAAATGGAATAGTTACTCAACAAAGACAAGAGAATATGTACAAACCAAGAAAGAACTCATATATCATAACTTGATATACTTGGATCCCAGGGCAAAAACTCAATAAGAATACTCAAGAAAATCTGTTTCCTTCATAAGTCAGTAACCTAATTGCATAAGTCCCTGAGAAATACAATTTGGCTTAAGCACAAGAAAAGGACTTAAAAATAGCAATTCTGTCNACATCCTTTCTCTCGACATCCAGTTATGTCGGCCCCATTTGTTGAAGATACTTTCTTTTTTCCATTGTATAATTTTGGCTTCTTTTTAAAAAAATCAGGTGTTCATAGGCGTGTGGACTTATGTCAANGTCTTTGATTTGATTTCATTGATCCATATGTCTGTTTTTATTGCCAATACCAAGCTGTTTTTATTACTATAGCTCTATAATAGAGCTTTAAGTCAGGGATAGTGATACCTACAGGATTCCTTTATTGTACAGGATTGTTTTAGCTATCCTGGATTTTTTGTTTTTACATATAAAGTATTGAATATTGTTTTTTGAGGTCTGTGAAGAATTGTGTTGGGATTTTGATGGGGATTGCATTGAATCTGTAGATTACTTTTGATAAGATTGCCATTTTTATTATGTTAATCTTACCTATCCATGATCATGGGAGATATTTCCATTTTCTGATATCTTTTCTGATATCTGATATCTTCCAGTTTCTTTCTTTAGAGACTTAAAGTTCTTGTCATACACATCTTTCACTTGTTTGGTTAGAGTTACCCCAAGATACTTTATATTATTTGTTACTATTGTAAAAGNTATCATTTCTCTGATTTCTTTTTCAGCCCATTTATCATTTATCTATAGCAGGACTACTGATATTTTTTAGTTAATCCTGTGTCCCACCACACTACTGAAGGTATTTATAAGCTATAGGAGTTCAAATTTTTCGGGTCACTTATGTATATAATCACATCATCTGCAAATATTGCAACTTTGAATTCTTCCTTTCCAATTTGTATCCTCTTGATCTCCTTTTGTTGTTTTATTGCTCTAGCTAGAACTTCATGTACTATATTGAATAGATATGGAGAGAGTAGACAGCCTTGTCTTCTTTGTTATTATAGTAGAATCACTTTGAGTTTCTATCCATTTAATTTGATGTTGGCTATTGGCTTGCTGTATATTACTTTTATTATGTTTGGATATATACTTTGTATCCCTGATCTCTCCAAGATGGAGAGTATTGAATTTTGTCAAAGACTTTTTCAGCATCTAATGAGATATTATGTGTTTTTCTTCTATCATTTTGTTTCTATGGTATATTATGTTGACAGATATTCATATGTTGAAATGTAGAATGATGTAAATAGATTCATATTTATCTCCCTGCACAAAATTCAAGTCCAAGTGGATCAAAGACCTTAACATAAATCTAGTTACACTGAACCTGATAGAAGAGAAAGTATGAAGTAGCCTTNCATGCATTGGCACTGGAGACCACTTCCTTAATATAACACCAGTAGCACAAACACTGAGATCGACAATTAATAAATGGGACCCCTTGGAATTGAAAAGCTTCTATAATACAAAGGACATTATCAGTAAAACAAAAAGGCAGTCTACGGAATAGAAAAAGATCTCCACCAACCTCACAGACTGAGCGCTGATCTCCAAAATATATAAAGAACACAAGAAACTAGACATCAAAATACCCAATAATCCAATTAAAAATGAGATACAGATTTACACAGAGAATTCTNGTCAGAAGAATCTCAAATGGCCAAAAGACATTTAAGGAATTGCTCAACATCTTCAGTCATTGGGAAAATGCAAATCAAAATGACTCTGAGACACTATCTGACACCTGTCAGAATGGCTAAGATAAAAAACACTGAGGACAGCTTATGTTGGACAGGATGTGGAGTAAGGGGAACACTCCTCCACTGCTGGTGGGAGTGTAAACTTGTGCAGGCACTTTGGAATCAATATGGATGTTTCTCAGAAAATTGGGAATCAGTTTGCCTCAAGACCCAGATATACCAATGTTGGGTATATATTCAATGGATGCTCAATCATTTCACAAGGATACTTGCTCAATTATATTCATAGTAGCACACTTTGTAATAACCAGAACCTGAAAACAACCTAGATGCCCCTCAACTGAAGAATGGATAAAGAAAATGGGTACTTTTACACAATGGAGTATTACTCAGCTATAAAAAGACAGTGACCACATGAAATTAGCAGACACATGGATGGAACTAGAAAAAAATCATTCTGAGTGAGGTAACTCAGATACAGAAAGACAAACATGTTATCTACTCCCTCATAAGTGGACAGTAGGAGTAAAGTATAGGATAACCAACCTACAATCCACAGACGCAGAGAGGATAGATAACAAGGAGGAACCAAAGAGAGACACATGGATTTCTCTAGGAAGGAGAAATAGAAGAGATCTCCTGGGTATACCAGGAGCATGGGGGTGGTAAGGATGGGGTGGATGGGAGCATGAGGGAGCAGGTTGTGTGGGCTGGGTGCAGGGGATGGTTTGGTGGCAGGAGATGGAGTGGGAAAGTAAGGAAATATACATCTTGATGGGGGACATTTTGAGGTTAGGGAGAAATCTGGTACCAGGGAAACCTTAGGAATCCACAAGGATAACCCCAGCTAAGAATACCAGCAATAGTGGAGAGGGTGCTTGAACTGGACATCTACTGTGATCAGACTGGTGAATACCCTAATCATCATCAGAGATACTCTATCCAGTAACTGATGGAAGCAGATGCAGGGATGTACAGCCAATCATTGGGCTGAGTACCAGGCGTCTTCCTGAAGAAAGGGAGGAGGGATTTTATGAGCCAGGGGGGTCATGATGGGGTAACCCACAAAGACAGCTGACCTGAGTTCGAGGGAGCTCATGCACTCTGGACTAAAAGTTAGGGAACCTCTATGGGACTGACCTAGGCCCTCTGCATATGTGTGACAGTTGTGTAGCTTGGTCTCTTTNTAAGGCTCGTAGTGAAGTCAGGAAATGTCCCTGGAGCTTAGCTGGCCTTTGGGAACCTGTTGCCCATGCTGGATTACCTTGGCCAGCCTTGACACAAGGGAAGGAACTTGGTCCTACCTCAACATGATGTACCATGCTTTATTTAAGCCCATGGGAGGCCTGCCACTTTCTGAATGTTTATGGAGGAGGAGTGGAAGGGGAGGGGAGTATATGGGAAGGAGCAGACCTGGGGGAGAGGAGGGAGGGGAAACTGCAGTTGCTATATTAAACAAATGAAAAAAAGTTATTTAAATAAAATAAAAATAACAATTATGAGCCGGGCGGTGGTGGCGCACACTTTTAATCCTAGCACTTGGGAGGCAGAGGCAGGAGGAGCTCTGTAAGTTCCAGGCCAGCCTGGGCTACCGAGTGAGTTCCAGGAAAGGCGCCAAAGCTACACAGAGAAACCCTGTCTTGAAAAACCAAAGAAAAAAATTATGAATATGCTCCAAATCTTAAAGAGGATATTAATAAATGTGTAATGAAGACCACTGAAAGATAAACAGATAGTTGAATGGAATATCAAAAACAATTCAAGGCATGAAAATAGACATAGAATTACTAAAGAAAACACAAACTAAAATAAAACTGGACATGACATTAAAACCTTAGGATGTCAAACAAAACCCTTATATGCAAGCATCATTAATGAATTATAAGATATGGAAGCAAGAATTTCCAGTCTTGAAGATAGGGTAAAAGAAATGAATAGATTAATCAAAGAAAATGTTAATTCTTTTTTAAAAATCTAGGCACTAACATCTATGAAAAAATGGGACACCNTAAAAAACAAACAAACAAATCTTCAAATACTAGGGGTAGAAGGAGGAAAAGAAACCTAGAAAAAAGGCATAGAAAATATTTTTAACAAACTTATAAAATAAAATCTCTCTAATAAACAGAAAGAGGTGCCTATCAAGGCAAACAGAATGTATAATAGACATGCCCAGAAAAGGAAATCCTCACAACACGTAATAATAAAAACACCAAATATATGAAACTAACAGAGAATATTAAAAGCTGTGTGGGAAAAAGACCAAGTAACATGTAAAGGCAGACGTGTTAGAACAACAGCTGACTTCTCATGGAAATTCTGAAATCCAGAAGGGTCTGGAAAGATGTTCTTCAGACTTTGAGAGACCACAGGTACCAGCACAGACAACTGTACCCAGCAAAACTATCAATCATAATCAAAAAGAAAGAAAAACATTACACAATAAAGCACAATTTAAGCAATTTTTATCCTCCATCTATCCTATAGACGAGATGATTTTATACATAAAAGAACCTAAAATTCCACCAGGAAACTTCTAAAGCTTATAAACACTTTCAACAAAGTAGCAACATACAAAAAGCAGTAGACTTACTCTATGCAAATGACAGTCTAAGAAAGAAATCAAAGAAAATACAGCTTCAACAGTTATCTAAAAAAATTATCTCGAGATAACTCTAACCTTGCAAATTAAAGACTTGTATTATAAAATTTTTAGGACATTGAAGATAGAAACTGAAGAAGACACCAAAATATCTCCACATTCATTGGTTGGTAGGATTAATATTTTGAAAATCGCTTCATTACCAAGAGCAATCTGTAAATTCAACAAAATTCCCCATCATAATTCTAACACAGTTCTTCACAGAATCTGAAACATCAATCTTCAACTTCATTTGGGAACACAAAACAATTCAGGACAGCCAAAACAGTCTTGAATTATGGAAGAACTGCTGGAGGTATTACCATTCCATTTTTCAAGTGATATTACAGAGCTATACTAATAGAAACAGCATGGCATTGTTTCCAAAATAGACATGTTATTCAATATAATCAAATTATACATCATGCTATGGACACCTGATTTTTAATAAAGAAGACAAAATTACACGGTTACAAAAAGGAAGCATCATAAATAAATGGTGCTGCTCAAATTGGATGGCTATGTAAATTATTGAAAACAGATTTATATTCATCACTTTGTACACAACTCAACTCCAGATGGATCATGGAGCTCAACAGAAAGCAAGATACACTGAATAAGACTGATGAGAAAGTGGGGAATAGGTTGAACTCATTGACACAAGAAAGGACTTCATTAATTAGGACAAAAATAACATAGGCACTAAGACCAACAATTAATAAATGGGATCTCATGAAGTTAAAAATTATGGCAAAGGACTCCATCATTTGGGTAAAGTGGCAGCCTACACAGTGGGAAAAGATCTTACTACGTGATAGAATGTTAGAGTACAAAATATATAAATAACTAGGAAAATACTGAATATCAAGAATGCAAGTAACTCAATTAAAAAGTGAGGGATGGAACTAAGCAGAGATTTCTCAAAAGATGAAATGCTAAGATATACTAAGTGAACTGTTCAACATATTTAGTCATCAAGGAAATGGAAATTAAAACTACTTTGAGATTCTGTCTTACCCCAGTCAATATGGTCAATATCAATAAAATAAATGATAGTCTATCCTGCTGAGGATGCCAGGAAATAGGAACACTTATTCATTGCTGGTGGGAGTGCAAACTTGTACAGCTTCTTTGAAAATCAATGTGGAAGTTTCTCAGAAAGCTGGTGATAGATCTAGCTATACCACTCTTGGTCAAATACCTAAAGTACTCTACATCTTTCTATAGAGATACTTGCTCATCCATGTGCAATACTGTTCTATTCACAATTGTCAGAAACTGGAAGCAATTCAGACACCCATAAATGGGTGACTTGATAATGAATCTATTGTATACTGAACCAGTGGAATATTATTCATTTGTTAAAATGAAATTTGTGAGTACATGGATGGAGATAGAAACATCCTGAGTGAATTAACCTAGACCCCAAAAGACAAATACTGCATATTTACTTTTATGTGGATAGTCTTTCTATAGGTATGCTATAATCCACATAACTCCAGAGGTTAGGTACTTAATAAGTGAATTGGGGTGGGAGTGAAAGGATCTTCCAATGAAGTGGAACTATAGTGTGTTTTTGTGGAGAAACAAAGAGGAAACTACAATAGATGTATTAAATTGGATGGAAATGGGTGATAAGAATAAAGAAAGGGATATGCGGAGGGACAACTAACACTAAAGGCTATTTGGAAAACCTTGTGGAAACATTCTATGGAGAATCTTCTGAAAATATATGCACATATATAAAGAATGTAAATGGAGTCACCAAATACTAAGGGAGACAAAGCTCTAACTAGACATCTTATGTCATCAAGTAAAATCTCCAGTGCCAGGAACAGGTTATGACTAATTGAGTTGTTGGCCATAGGGGCGCCATGGAAATCCCAAAACATTACAGGCTACTGGCAAGGCTATTGGTAACTCTCCACATTCTGATGGTTATGACCTGTTGCTAAGTACAAAGATACATGTGCCATTGGATATAAATAAGCTGAGCTGGTGCCTAAGTAGAAGCTTCATTCCTATTGACTAGCATTCCTGGTACTGGAAGTACTGGAAGGTACTTTTCATTCTACTGAAGAATAAAACTAATCATCAATATTACCCATACTAATGAAGTTAATGATGTATGAGCAAGATTTAGAAAAATTGGCCTTCCTCGGGGAAGAGCACACTAATTTGTTGCTCAGTGCTAAATGATAAGCCCTGAAAGCATACATAAATATATGTGTATATATATATATATATGTGTGTGTGTGTGTGTGTGTGTGTGTGTGTGTGTAGATAGATAGATATAGATATAGATGTAGATGCAGATATAGATATAGATATAGATATTTAAAGTAGAGGCTATCAATTTGAAGGATACCAGGGAATAGTATATGGGAGATTTTGGAGAGAAGAAAGGAAGAGAGAAGTGTATTAAATTATAATATCAAAAATAAAGAGAAGTGTAAAAATGCACATCAGGGGGATAATGTTATATCAAAAAGTGTTGTGGAGATGCTCTGAGAATTAAAAGTATACTTAGTAACTCCATCTTAACATCTAGGACAATTAGATGAAGTAGACAAATTCTATGAGAAATAAATGTTCTTACTGATTCATCTGTTCAGGGAACTGCACTTGTAATTGAAAGTCTGCAAAACAAGTGGACAGCACCTAAATGGGATGTCTTTAATAACAAATTAGTCAAACACTAATGAAAAGGATAACACATTAAACATATTACAAGGGACTATTCAAAACAAAAGAAGAAGAGGAAGTGTGTGCATGTGTGTGTGTGTTGTGTTGTGNTTTGTGCTTGTGTGTGCAGGAGTGGGAGAGGTGTGTGCACATGATGTAGTGAGATATGCATTTTGCTGCTAGAGCTTTATTATATTATTACTAGTATTATAATCACACTACCAGCCAGGTTTTATGTGTGTTTTGGGCTTCCATCTCAGGTCTTAAAGGTTACATGGAAAAACTTTATCTATTCTGCCTTCTCCTCAGCCCAAGAATGATTTAACTGACACTCATGCTACCATCATAGCATTACTGATATCAACAGGATAAGGGCATTTCAGCAAAAATACAGACAAAAATTTATCCAAAAAGTATCACATTATTAAAAGTTAAAGAATTTATATGCTATTAAGAGAAACCAATGTTTCCTGCTAAGAAACATAATAAAATGTTAAAAATTTAAGTGTAATGTGAGATTATACAATTACCACAAAATAATGTTGTATTATTTAAATCAATTTATTATATTTACAAGAAAGTTTTAAAAGATAACAAATCTTAATAAAAGGAGAAGAAAAAAGTAAAACTCAATACCAGTTCATGATAAAAACAAAACAGTAATAAGACAACATCAAGAGCAACTAAAAAAAGGACAAAAATCCCCAGTTAATGAGTTCTGGAAAAGGAGTCATGCCATTGAAATAGACTTTACAGCAATCTACTGCTATTTCATACTCGATGGTGGAAGATAGTATGCATGCTCACTAATGTCAAAGAAAAATAGGTATTTTCCTGATTGTTGGTTTTCTGAAAGTGTAATAAATGAATAAAAATACAAGTGCATAGTATAGAATAAAGTGACATTACTTCCAAATAAAACAGTTGTTTACTTTTCAATTTTTGCATCAGGTGAAACACAGATCTCTAGAATTTGTATAAATCAGTGAATATTCTGAAAGGAGATCAATACATATACAACTATTTTATTTCTACTCTAACTGCATATTGGAAAATGATATAAAAACATCAACATCTTTTATATTAGTACATAACAAGCAATATATATATATATAACATATATAAATCTCATCACTGAAGAGAGCCAAATATTACAGAGAAATACTATAGATGTGAATATAACTCATGCATACATTGTGAGGTTATCATGCTTTGTGTGTTAGAAGACACTGTTAGTTAATGAGGGTGACTGAGACAGAATTCCCACAACTGGTGACTCAAACAATGAATATTTATGTATTTATATGTCAATTTTTAAAACTGGAACATTCAAGATCATGTTGCTGACAAATTCAGTGTCTTGAGAAGTGATGGTTTGTAAAAGGGTACACCTTTGCTTAGCGGAGAGAGATAGAGAGATAGAGGGATCTCTATCTATCTATGTATCTATCTATCTATGTATCTATCTATCTATCTATCTATCTATCATCTATCTATCTATCTATCTATCTATCTATCTATCTATCTATCCATCTATCTATCCATCTATCTACCTATCTATCTGTCTATCTATCTATCATCTATCTATCTATCTATCTATCTATCTATCTATCTATCTATCTATCTATCTATCTATCAGTCTGTCTGTCTGTCTAGATAGCTGGATATATAGATAGCTGGATATATATAGAGAGAAACTCGACTGTTCAGTTTTCAGAACATTTTCATGTTGGAGGCTAATCTTCAAGATCTTGTCTCAATCTCAGATAGGAACCATCTCCTAATACCAGGGTATCAAGACTTAGCATTTCTACATATGAATGTATAAATATTAGGGGAACACAGTCTATAAAGTGAATAATTGAACCTAAAATGTCCTATGGCTGAAGTGAAATGACAAATTCCTATTGGGTTTTTAAAAGAAGTTATTAACGCAATAGTAAAATTCAAATAGAGCTGTCAAGTACTTGGGACAATAACCGTTAGCAAAATAACTTGTGAAAACATGTCCATGCACTTTAGTGACTAGTGAATTGTAACTCCATACAATCAGTATAAGGGAGTAATGAAATCTGCTCCCTTATATGTTCTCTGGGACTGTCCTTCTGAAATTTACATAGGTTTAATGGTACCCAGGAAGTTCAAGAGTTAGTCTCAAATTACTGTGTTTACCTAAAAATCTGTTAAATACCAAAAAAGCCATGCACCCTCAATACAATTTCATGAAATGAGTGAACTAATGTAGTAATTTATAGTCATTCATCTTTTAAAATATTATTTCTCTAATATTAATTTTCCCAGAATCATTGATTTATGACTGTAATCATTCACCTAAGCGCATAACAACAATTGCATGTTCAGATATGTAATCCATATGTAATCTACTATATTGAAGAAAGTAGATAATTTAAACCAATTTTATCTCATAATCATACTGATTTTTTAACTAGGGCATCTCTGAACAAGGGCATTTGGTCTCTGAATTACTTCAAAGCTTCAAATGACAATTAGATTTTTTTAATCACAAAATTCAAAATAATTTATTAAATTCAAAGCATTGGTTTCTCTATTTCTTTTTTCTTAATGATTTCTTCTTCCATTTAGAAAGATTTTAACAAATTAATTATGAGTTACTTGTATTTAATGGACTATGATTACAAAGAAAAAATATCTATGAGCTCAGTATCTTTGTGTGTTTTAAAACTG
The DNA here is from genome assembly GCA_001675575.1 of Neotoma lepida. Classification (NCBI taxonomy): domain Eukaryota; kingdom Metazoa; phylum Chordata; class Mammalia; order Rodentia; family Cricetidae; genus Neotoma; species Neotoma lepida. The sequence continues at coordinate 6,220 of LZPO01035673.1, read as the reverse complement.
TTAAAAGAATTCATACCTGTCCGTGTTGTTGAATGTCTCCACAGAATAAGGAAAGAAGGCCATCAATAATATTTCTGAAGTTGTACATTCTCTGGACTAAGTTTGTATTTCTACTTTGGCATGCTCCTGCTGAATATTAAAAGTGAGCTTATTTTTTTTAAGTTCTAAGATGAATTATTCTGCTTGAGCAGTCCAAGCTGTTCTAAATAGCCTACTGCTGACAGTGCTTAACTAAAGTCAACAAAGAGAAGATAAGGCTTACTGGGATTGTTTGTTGAAATATTAATACCAATTCCAGCTGTAAAAATGATAAATACTTTAATAAAGATAGTCTGTTCCTCACCCAAGTTTGCAGTACAGTCTTTATTCTATCTGTGCAAGAATATTCCCATCAGACAGATTTAATCTCACAAAAGATATGGATTACTAAAATGTGGCTATCTTACAAACACCCTTAAAGCTCTTAAAATAAGCAGCCAAAGTGTGTTCGCTACATTTCATATCCTTTAAAACCACACTTATCTTTTCCTAATTAGTTTCTTTCAGGGCACATATTCATTTGATCTAAGATGTTATTTTAAATCTATATAAAATTCATATCTGTACAACTGTACTGTGTAGTCCCATTGTTTTTCTCTTTTGGGTTTTGTTTTTCCTTTGTGTATGTAACTAGGATCCCTTTTCTTATTTGTGAAACACACTCATATGAACGTCATGAAGTCAGACAAAGGTATACATTATGGATTTCAGAGGCAATTTGTTGAAGTGAACTTTGCCAGTGGGAATGTTAGGTGCTAATTTGTTGTCAAAGACACTCTGTGCAGTGTGCTGTGCATAAATATTAATTATAAAGGTTTTACATGAAGCCAATGCCACTTCAGTTTCAGGAGCTTTTTATGTGATATGGCACATCAAATCTGCCAAGCACAGGGCCATCTGGAAACAGAGTAATGTTTGAGAATTGAGTATTTGTTAAAGGAAAATAATGTGAGTAATAGGTATAGGTATAGGTCAAGAAGAAATCCATGCATAGAAACATGGAAATTGTCTATATATGAATGCATAATTGTATATATTCATATACACATTAACATTATAGAGCAAGCTGTCAATATCTATGCCATCATTCTAATGAGTGCATACATTTCTAATATGCATTTATGTAAAATCAACTCTTTTACAATTTTTAAAATAATACAAACAATAGTATATTAAATACTTTTTGCATATACCCAAATATTAAAAAATCATTTAAGTTCTTTAGTTAGTAACAAATTATAAAATATTGTACACCAAGCATTTTATTATGAATCATAGGATTTCATGGGAAGATGGAAAGGAATGGAATCAAATTGGTTGAAGCTAAAGGAGCTGAAGATAAATGGAGACTGAAAACATAGGCATTTGTAAGACAACATCAAAAGCATATATTATATTCTTTACCAGTTACTTTATATTAATGTGATAAAAAACATGATTAACCTCAGTGACATATTTCCTCTAGCAAGGCTAAACCTCTTAAAGATTAGATAACTTCCTGAAACAGCACCACAAACTGGTGATCAAGTCTTCAAACATGTAAGCTTGTGGAGGACNTTCTTATTCAAACCACATTTCACTCCCTGGCTCCCAAAGGCCAATGGCCGACTTAGGATGCAAATTGAATTTATTAAAACTTTAAAGTCTCCATAGTCTTTAACAGTCTCAATGCTGTTCAGAAGTCCAAAGACTCTTCCGAGACTCAAGACTGTCTTTTATCTGTGACCCCTGTACAATAATAATAGCAAATTATGTACTTCTAACACACAGTGATATAGGATATACATTCCTATTCCAAAAGGGAATTATTGATCAGAGAAAAGAAGTACTAGATCAAAACAGCATCAAACCCAAAAGAGTAAGCACCAAATTGTATATATTACATTTGTTCAACCCTCTGTATGCAATTCTCTTTGGCAGATGTCTCATGGCTCTGACATCACCAACCTTATGAGGGTCTCTATTGCAACCCTATCTTCCCTCACTTTCACAGCATTATATAATGGCTTCTCAGAGCCTTCTGTCTTCTTGGGGCCTTTTTGAAGTTATTCCAGCACTGCCACATGTTCTCTGGCCAGAGTGGCCATTTGAAACCGTAGAGGAAGAATTCATTACCCACTCACTCTAGTAATTTTATTGATTCTAAAGCCAGTACCATGTGAACAACATTGTCTAATTTGACTGCCAGCTTGGGTTGCACCCTCACCCCCTTGAACCACACTAGTAGTAGATTTTTAAATTAAAGTTTTTAAAACAGAAACCCCTTTAGGATTTCTTTTGTAAGTTGGAATGTTAACTGGGTTTGGACTTGCCCTAAAGGCAGCACCCCTCCTACTGTTCCAATGTAGAGCAGAAAGTTTCCTTAATGGCACTAATCTTAATAAGCACAGCTACTATTTCAACATAAGCCTTAATTGTAACATTATGCTTTCTAGAATTTTTTTTTCTTTTCTCTAAACTTCATTTTTACTTCTGTCTTCACCATTTAATCTTTTTTGTTGTAGAACTGCATAAGAGTTATCAGTACTGTCATTCCATACACCCAGAATTATGTGGTTTGGAAATTTCCTCTTCAAATAAATAAGCCCATTGCTTTTTATTTCATTAAGAAATTTTTTATTCATTTTACATACCAACCACAGATCCCCCTCTCTTCTCTCCTCCTGCCCTCTAGCCATCCCCCCAACCCATCCCCCATTCACTCCTCTGACAAGGTAAGGCCTCCCATGGAGTCAGCAGAGCCTGGTACATTCAGTTGAGGCAAGTCCAAGACCTTCCCCCTGCATATGTGAAGCTAATTTAAAAAGCAATGGACTGTACAAAAAGCCCAATACCTATGGTGAGACACCTTGCACAGTCCATTGCTTTTTAATTTAGCCTCACATAAATTCTCAAGACTTTGATAAAAACCAGCCAGACTCTTTAACAAAATATCAAGTTATGTCAATACTCTCAAGCCCTGCTACTAATAGAGATTTTGTTTTTCTCTGAGACCTATGAGCCAGACCTCCACAGCTTCGGTAGTCACAGTAGTACCATCTTCCAGATTCTAACTGGAGTGGCTCATTAAGTTCCTTTTAACATCCAATCTCTGTTCTAGTCTAAAGTTCAAAATCATTCACATTTCTACCTAAATAAGTAAATACAGCAAATAAAACAAAAAACATACACAATCAGGTTCCTCACAGCAATATAGTACCCTCTAGTATGAGCTTTTGTATCAGCCACTTTAATTATCATGGTAAAACACTATAAGCAAAAGCAAGTTATAGAAGAGAATGTTTATTTGGGGATCATAGTTTTGGGAGAATAAAACCCCATCATGAAGGGATGATACAGGAATGATAGGGAAAAAGGGTAGATTATTGAATCTACTTTAATCCAAAAAACAACTAATCTCAAAATACTTTACATTGGTATGGATTTTGGTTTAGTGATACAAATTTAAAGTTAACTTGTTATACTGTGTGTATGTTTCTACTCTTCTTTAGGGTATTGTGCTTATGCAGATCATTTAAAAATGTAATGTATAATTAAGAAATATAGATTAATAGTCATTTATAATAATCAAACTTATAGTCATGTTAGATATGTTTTCAAGGTCATACACAGATATATTTAGATAGAGAGATGGTTTTCAAAGACTTCAAAGAGCTACAGAAAATGGCATTTAATATGTTTAATAACCTATGGCTTTTCATGACAGTGAAACATGTCTGTTCCTGACAGCACCAATCTACTGCAGAGAAGATGATGGGCATTGAAGAAACTCTATATGGAGTTTGTTTTCTTTATGGCAAAAGGTAGCACTTTGGGCAAAGAAACTGCCCTTGCCTCAATTGCTGACAGTATACTGTCCAAACTGGACCAGCAGGATGCAAAAGAAAGTGACTGCCAAACTTTGCCAAGACAAGTTAGGACAGTCCTTCAAAATTCTCTGCTTCTCAAAAATGTCTGTCAGATATACTAGGGCTGTAGGCCAAAGTTGAATGTCCTCACATTACAGAAGAACCTAGGGTGAGTGTCCAGTTTCTGTCTTCTCTTTATTTTGGAAATCGCTTGCTCTGCACTTCCTGTTTACTCAGGTATTATTAGATCCTTCTCAGGTCTTTGATGGGGTTGAAGACTGGATAGTTATAGTTACAGCTCTCCCTATTCACAGTAGAAAGTAAGTTAGGTACAAAACTCTGCACTCTTCAGGAGGGGAGAGCTGATGGAGTATTTTCTCTATTTTTTGTCAAATACAAATGGATTGGATATTGTAACTGTAATTTTTACTCAATTACTGTTTTTGTTGTATATAATTTTACTATGTTAAAATTAAAATGTTCCTTTTTATTTAGACAAAATGGGAGAAATGCTGTGGGATCATCCTTCTGTACACTATGAAAAGTTGTTGCTCTCATTGTTAATAAAAAGTTGATTGGCCAATAGCCTGTCATGATTTTAGAGATGGAAAGAATGGTGGGACCAAGAAGGATGGAGTCAGAGGAGTCATGAGACAGATGAGAAAGAAGCAATATGGGAAGTTCATAGTAATAGTTTGAAGTAAATGAACTTCAGGGAACCATGTAGATTAATAGAAATAAGTTAACTTAATTTGTAAAAGCTGGCACAAACAAGCCTAAGCTATCAGCCTAGCACTTATAATTAATAATGAGTCTCTGTGTAGTTATTGGGGAACAACTGCTGGGACACAGGAAAACTCCACCTACAAAGAGAAGGTGTGGCAGCAGCAGCAGGAAGCTGAGAGATCACACTTCCATCCACATTCAGGAAATAAAGAGAGTGCAATGAAATTGGGTTGAAGCTATAAACTCTTAAAGTTCCCCTACCCCCAATAACATATGTCCTTCTAGCAAAGCTACACCCCTAAAGTGTCCATAACCTCCTCAATCAGCACTACTGAAACAAAAGTTTGAATATATAAGCCTATANTGAACACTTTTTATTCAAACCCACATCTTCATTGAGCATAATAGATAATTATCTCTATCTGTCTATCTATCTATCTATCTATCTATCTATCTATCTATCTATCTATCTGTTATCTATCACCTCTCCCTGTCTTTTTACAGAAATATCTATATATTTTTTTAGAAAGTCACTCTGTGCTATAACAGATGCTTCAGAAGTAAAATACAGAAATGAAATTACTATGATATTTGTGGGATATACCAACTCAAGTTACTGGATTATTTTAAAATCTCACATTGGCAGTTATTGACTTTTTTGTGAATGTCCTATGTACTCATGACTTTTTTCATGGTGTTTATGGGAAGAACATTCAGGATGAACTACAAATATTGCATCTTTGATTGAAAATAGTATGTAATTAGACTTCTTTATTTTAAACCAAATCATCAGAACAAATATGTACCTAGTTTATTCATTGGTTTCCCATATGTACCTAGTTTATTCATTGGTTTCCGATTAAAATAATATAATTTCAGTGTTTCAAATTAAGCATAGAAGTATATAAAGATTTTAATTTCCATTCTTATTTCTCATGGCACTTTTCAAGGCCTAGAAATTATGTTTTTTTTTTACAGACTTTTAGATTATGTCCTGAAAGAAAAAATGTTGAGTGCATATGTATGTGTTCATATGGATGAATATAAAAATACAGTTGTTTATATGTATATGTACATATTAATTGAGATTGATACATATTTACATTTATACATAGTCATAAAACTTACTCTTATGAATATAAAAGATAAATTTACATTTATATGTATTTCTATATATAAAGAAATTGTAGTGCTCAGGCAGGCACAAATTGAACATCTTTGTCTCCCTCCTACCAAAGCTCAAGGACCATCATGGAAAATGGGTCAGAAAGATTGTAATTTTCAGAGATCTGGGAAGAATTAGAGTGAAATGTCTTTTGGACATGACAGGTCACTGTCCTCATGATCTCACAGCAACTGCAGCTGTCTGAAGAAGTCTTGCACAAGATCAAGCCATGTAACATTCCAGCATAGAAGGAAAAGGAGCTCGTGAGCCTATTCCCATACCTGAGTATCTATGGAGAGTTAATAGCTTTTGGAGGAGGAAGAGCCAGTTTTCTGACTCAGGTGTGGTCCCTCATAGGTCAAGTCTACTCCAGTAGCTCTTAAAAACCTATGAACAGACAGGCAGCACAAACTGGAATTGAACCCAGTGGATTATTTTTTTT
>LZPO01035671.1:9979-22091 GCA_001675575.1 Neotoma lepida | reverse complement strand
CCAGTGCCCTAGACTTATAAGTGTACTTCTCACCACAGTCTCTGGAGGAAGTGTTTATGGTTTGAATTCCAGAAAACATTGTCAGATGAGGTCTGGGAACACCAAGGAACAGCATACTACCACAGGGTTATGTGATGGATTATGTCATTCCTCATTTTTAACAGATGTCAAAAGAAGAAAACTCAAGCTGCCATTCCACACACTGAACTGTTTTTCATTTAACAGAAGACCTTTATGAACAAATTATGATTGTGGGCAAGTTCCCTGAACTAGTCAATTGGCACTCAGATCACTTCTGGATTTCCAAGAGAAAAAGACATGAAAACGTGATAATTCCTGAAAGAGATACTTATGTATCGTGTTACTTCTTCTTGCTAAAAATGACCACAATATTTAATTTGGTATTGTTCAGTGGATTCTAGGTAGGAAAATTGTCTTTTTAGAAATATAGACACATGTGTAGTATTCAAAATTCTCATATGTATGGTCTTAAAACTAGGTCTTTATTTATTGCCAGATGAAAAATACTACTTATAACTGTGTGTGTGTATGTGTATGTGTGTGTGTATGTGTATGTGTGTGTGTGTGTGTGTGTGTGTGTGTGTGAGAGAGAGAGAGAGAGAGAGAGAGAGAGAGAGAGAGAGAGAGATGAAGAGATGGATTTTGTTCATTTACTTTATTTTTTTTGCATGTGTGGGAATCCATGTGTGTAAAGTATACATTCATATGTGTGTATATGAATGTGAAAGCCTGAGGTTAACTTGGGTGTCTTCGCTCATCTGTGTCTCTCCACTTTATTTAGTGAAGCAAGGTTCTTGATGAACATGGAGATCACTGATTCTTTTCAGTCTACCTAGCCAGCTTGCCTCAGGAATCCCTTGTTTATGTCTTGTGAGTCCTAGGATGCTACCATGCCTGCCTGGTTTTATAAAGGTCCTTGGAATTTTCAACTCTTGTCCTCATTTGCTGAGCAAGAATTTTACCCACTGAATCATCTACCCAGACCAGGTGGTTCATTNTAAAGATATGTGCACATGAACAGGGTTTGGAGAAAGTGAAAGAAAACAATTATTTCTTCATTTAGTTAAAGAAAATCAGCTGTGTCTTTTCTAAATGCAGANTGCTATTAGCTAGTTCATTATTTTCTCTCAATGTAGGACTGTATGTGTTGACCATCTCTGAAATAGAACAAAGCAGGACCACCTATCTGTTGTGTTCACAGCATCCCTTTCCTGAGTCAAGTCACATTGCTTTTGGAGATACCACTTGATTCTGGAAATTTGAGAAGTCTCAGCTAAGGAAAAGGTACTGGTTACTTCTTTATTAAATGTGTAAGAAGTGTCTCACATTTGAAACATCATCACCTTGAAAATTTGATCCTCATTAATGAAGTATGAGGTCAGCATAGGCAGGGATGCTGCACTGGGCAGCACAAGTGTTGATGTCCCATTTCCATCTAATCACACACATTCATTTGTGTATGTGCAAACACCCAGAAAGAACATGGTTTCTATGTTAGAGAGTGCTTGTTTAAATGAACAATGAAACACAAGCACTGTAAAGGGCTGTGTTTCATTTTAACTGGAAAATAGCATGTTAGGATTTAACTCTGAATAATTCCTCCAGTGTTGTCTGAAAACCCTAGCTCAAGGGCAAATGGGTTTTAACTTTGTAACTTTGACAGTCCCTAGCAGGGTAGACAAAGGTTTTCTATGGCACTGTAGGCTGTCAATTCTCCGTTGTTTCTTAACTCTGGCTCTGTTGCTGGAAAACAGCTACAGTGAATGCTTAAGTGAAGGAGCACAGAGTGTTCCAGCAAGCCCTTGACACACACTAAAACAAGTGTCAAGTTGGATTTGGTCCATGGCTCACAGTTTGGTAAATCCTGGAATATAGCAACTTTCTCATCACATGTTAAATGCAATCCTCCCATCACTGGGATTCTGAGAAGCCACTCTCAAGTGATTCAGAATTGTAACTTTCTCCAAAATATGAAAAAGAAATAGTTAGGCCTTTGTTCTTAAGGGCAGAACTCTCCTGCTGGATTGAGCAGAACCATGTTACTGCCATCTCCTCCTGTGCCTTGTTGTGGGCACCAAGGACCTGTAGGAATTGGGAAATGAGTTCATCTGTCAACTGATANCTAAAGAATTTGAAGCAAGAACACAGAGTTTTGGTTCCACAAGATGCTCTATTTAATAGGACACTGCAGAGAGGCTTAATGTTCAGCACAATGAGGGACAGACTTGAAAATAATGACCTACTTTCCCTCAGCAAAGCCAATTCTGAAAGAGGATGATGTCTACAAATGAGGCCTCATAAAAGAATATAATTAAACACTGATGCTCCTTGGAGTGAAAGGACTTTGAGATAATGACTACAGTGGTACACACTGTACCAAAGAGAACAAGATGTCACAGTTCTGTATTCGCAGGTTGATTTAATCTGACAGGGCTTTTAGCAGCAGTGAATTTGGTTTGTTAGAGCATAACAACAGAGCCTTTGTGTTCCACAGATGGAGCTCTATTCGTGTTTTATACTCTTGCAAGTGTCTATTAGCAAACTTCTTCTGACTGGTTACTCCTATGGGATGGGGGTGTCCCATGTATACATTCATTTTATATAGTAAACTGTAAGTCACTATCTTTATTTACATAAAGTCCTTAAAAATTCTCTGTACAAATAGANTGTTTATATTTTTTGCTTTTGTTTGGGGAGATGATGTCTCACTGCAGAGTTCTAATCGCCCCATTTTCTTAAGTATACTGAACAGACAATTAGCTCCTAGTATTTGGGGTTTCATTTCCCATTAGCACAGGAGAGAGAAGAATGGACTAAAGCACAAGCAGCTGTGTGGACAGATCCAACCCACAGGCATTGCTGTGGGGCTCCTGAGATTAAGATGAATAGGTCCTGTAAAATACAAAACAATCATGCAACTTACAGAATTCAAAATTTCAGGGTCCATAAATAATCATACAAAAACCAGATGCCTTTTTTGTTGTTGTTTTTTCAAGACAGGGTTTCTCTGTTTAGCACTGGCTATCCTGGAACTCAGTTTGTAGACCAGGCTGGCCTCGAACTCAGAGATCTGCCTGCCTCTGCCTCCCAAGTGCTGGGAATAAAGGCATGCACCACCACACCTGCCNCAGANGCTCCTTCTAATGTATGTTCTTGCTCTGCTATTTGTCACAGTAGTGGAAGAGAACATTTTAGGGAAGGTGGTAAGACCAGCAAAGACTGGTCCTACTCTATTTATTTGTAGAAAACGTTTATAGTCAACCCTTTACCAAATGACCCTTCAAATTCCCTTTTCAAGTTTATTTGAATGTGACTATTTTCCTTACACTCTACATGCTCCCTGCTCACTCCCCACAAANTCATTAGGGTTTGGGAGGTATTCCAGGATAGTAATGAGACCTTGGCTGCATTTGTAATGATGCACCTTCTGTATTTTCTTCTCTATCCTACACAATAGAGTATTCAGACAGTTGTCATTAGCCAGAATGCCAACAGTTATGCAATGGTTAAAGATTTATGAAGTACTGTCAAGTACATTGCCTCATTTGGCCTTACTCACTGGGACTAGTCTCTTTGCTTCAATGAGATAGAATCTGACAGTCAGGGAAGACNTTGAATGACTTTCTGAAACTACTGCAAGCAGTAAACAGTGGTGATCAGACCATAAACATGAATTGGAGTCTTACATTATCTCTACATTAGTACCTTCTTTCAGGGAATCAGAAATATAAACTAATACTTTGTGGTCTTGTATGGAAGACATGGGCAAAGCTGGTGTGAAAAGGTCATGAGGAATGATTCTCCTCCTCTCTTCCCCATCTCCCTGGTGTAAAACCAGTAACAGCTGCAGCCAGGGCTCCCTTTCCTCACATAGAGAAGAAAATAGCAAGGGCTCTTCCATCTGCACAGTAANGATTTCAGGCATCAAAGAATTGAGAAACAACACTCTAGACTGTAAAGATGTAGCATTGTCAACCAGTGTTACCCATTTTCATTCTTGGGTCTGCTTAGGTCATTATTCAATGGCACTGAGAGCAGTTTTTTGAAAATCTAATGATATCACTAGAATAAATCCAAACCCTTTCAAGGCTGAACTCCATCTTTTCCCCATACCNTGCTCCCCNCTATCTATCACCTGACTGTTTCCTTCTTATCTCACCCACTCCCGCCACGTTCATCTTTTGCATCCCTGGCCAATGGCAGCTTGTTACTGCCATGGACACTGTATTCCCTGAGATAGTCAAAGCTTACTTCTTCCCCTAGTTACAGCACCACTCAAATGCGACCTTTCGTGACCATTTCCACCAGCTGTCTATCTTGGTATGCCAACTTTTTTTTTCCTTAGCATCATCTCACTTTAAAATCATGTTATTGATGGTTTGGCACAATTCTTGGATGTCCATTTTCCTCTAGGAGAATGTAGGGTATCTTGGCATGATGACTTGGNCTGTGTTTCACCTGCATCAAGAACATTTCATAGCAGAAAATTTATATTCAATACACATATGCTTGAGTGTATAAGTGCAGTAATATATGTACCCTATTAAGCAAGTACTGTGAGTTCACTCTNGAAGGAAAGAAAATAAAGTCTATGTTCTGTAGGAATATAGGTTACTTCTGCTGCTTTTGACCACTACTTTACTTAAAGACATACTCTTTCCAAAATACTCAGGTGAATGCCATGCTTTACAGTTCTGTGGCCTCTTGTGATTCTGAGGTATCTGAAGATTATTAGGAATCTAAAGCTTCTAAGCTGTCATTCTTTGCAGCTAGTTCAAGTTACAACCTGAGCAGGAAGTTGGAATACCCNAATCCTGCAGCCATCAAGAATGCTACTCTTCCAAAGCAAATACTCTACCTTTTGATGGACCCAAAATAGCAACCACAGTCATTTTGAGCATGTTCACTCTTTGGTGAACAACTGTGGCAATTGAGAACTTTAAGTTCTGTTTGTCCAGTATGTGTGTGTGTGTGTGTGTGTGTGTGTGTGTGTGTATTTTAAAAGTTGTATTTTGACACACTTCAAATGATGCATTGATGTGGGTGTGGATGTAGCTCAGTTGCTAGAGTGATTGCATAGTATGAACAAACCCTGGATTAAAGCCTTTGCATTTCATAAAGCCAAACAGTCATCATGGTGGTTGTGCAAGCCTGTAGTCCCAGCACTCAGGAAAGGAAGTGAAGGCAAGAAGATCCTAAGTTCAAGGGCATCTTCAGCTACAAAATGAGCTCCAGGCTAGCATGGACTACATGAGATCCTGTCTTAAAGCATAACCAAAAAAACAAAATTATAAAAATAAAAATAAACAACAAACTAAAAAAACAAACCAAAAATGACACATTGCCAAGTAAGTTCGATATTTAGAAGATGGCTCCTATACTAACTGTAACAGTGCAGGTTCACATCCATGAGCATGTTTTATTTTAAGCACATGTGACTTTCAAATTCTGAAATATTTGAGAGAAATGGTGGGCTTAATGAAGCTTATGTTTAAGATATTCATTAGGCTGGAGTTGAACTTTGCTTAAGACCAGGTGATCTAATGAACCAGCAAAAAACCACATTTACCTCAAGAGGAGAGAATGTGCATGGCATTTTTCATCATGAAATGTAGAAAGATCTTTCTGAAAACAAACCAAGTAGATGGCTCCATGGGATGAAGTTAGAGATGAAAGACATGTGTCTGAAACCAGCAATTTAAATATGATTGCAAAGAAAAGCTTCTGTTTGCATAATTTTATATAGTTTTCTGTCTCAATCAGTTAAGGCAGAATGGTGAATTTTCTCTTGGATTTTGTTTTTTTGTTGTTGTTGTTGTTTGTTTGTTTTCTATATTGCCTTCACACAGCTATAATTTCCTTCTTGGTGACACTCATTTTCATTCCTAGCCCTACATATGTTTATTGCTTTTCTCCCATTCAGTTGACAGAATATTTGCTTGGAAAAGGTACACAGAACATAGAATTTACTTTTATTTATTTATTTGTTTGCCTGTGTATTGAGACAGTCTCACTCTGTACATGGCTTAGTTGGGTTTCCATCACTGTGATAAATACCATGACCCTAAGAAGCTTGGGAGAGGAAATGGTTTATTTCATTTTATAGCTTGTGGCCCATTGTTCAGGGATGTCAGGGCAGCAACTCAAGGCAGGAAATGAAGCAGAGGCCATCGAGGAGTGCTGCTCACTAGTTTGCTCTCTGTGGTTTGCTCAGCCAGTTTTCTTATACACCCTAGGACCCACTGTCCAGGAGTGGCACTGCCCACAGTGAGCTGGACCCACCTACAATCAAGAAAATGCCACAAACTTGCTTAAAGGTGATCTTATGGAGGCATTTTCTCAATTAAGAGTCTCTATTCCCAGATGTTTCAAGTAGACAAAAACTGATCTTCACAGTACGCTGGCTGGTTTTGTACCTACTATGTAGACCAGGCAGGCCTCAAAGTTATAGCAATCCTCCTGCCTCAGTTTCCAGAATGCTAGAATTATAGGCATGTGCCACCATACCCAGCTAAGATGCAGAATTTTAAAAGATCAAGATACATTGCACATATTTATAACATTTTCAAAGAATAAAGAAAGACATTAATAAAAAGAAAGAAATGGCTCTTTAACATGTGGACTTCTTTCCCATATGGGTTGCAAAGAAGACGCTGTGGCAGAGATCATTTTCAGACCTGTAGAAAGGGCTGGACATGCATTGCCCTATCCAGCTAATGCATAGGTTTGGCTGTAGCACTGATTTACTAAGTTAAAGTTACTATAACTGGGGGTGGTAACTAGATAATGGCCTTCTCATGGCAGTGAAATGCATGGGCCAATGTATTTATGCACAGAGTAGATGGCCTTTTTAAGTCATGAGAATCCAATTCCATTGTCATTATGTCCATTGTGCCAAATGACTTGTAAAATAAAACAAATGAGATCTCCAGTACCTAGCAAGCTAAGACAACTCCCTATTCATCATCCCCTGCAAAACTGCACTCTGGTGTTCTCTAAAGGAGGGGGAGAGACGGGGTTAGCTGTGACCTTCCACCCATCAGAACAAAGTGTTTTTCTTGATCCCACTTCACTGCTTTCTGGCTAGCACAGCACTTTTTGTATTGTCTTATTTCCTTCTGTTCATAAATCAAAGCAAGACTCTAAAGAGTGATAGGACCTGCTGTACCACTGTTGATTTACAGAGCCAACTCCTTTGGTGGCCATGGAAGTTATTTGTACCTGACTAAGAGGCAAATGTGAAGCTACATGGAATGTGTTAATTCTGTGAGCCCTCCACAGAAATGGAAAACAATGGGTCTTGGGAAGAGTTTTACATATGCATCAGTAACCCATCCCTTTGTAACTTTGTAATCCCTATTTACTCAATATCTGAAAAGTAGAAATGAAGAGAGAAAGGGGCAGGTCAATGGGAAAAGCATATACAAAATATCGCTGAATTCCAGTGACAGGTCTAGCCTTGGCTCCTGTTGCTGTGGTTTCAAAGATTTGAAATCATTTAGCCACCCTTATTTCATTGTTTGAATCTGAGAAAATATTTTTACAGGGTCATGGGACAAAAACTGCTTATATTATTTTCATTAAAAAACAAAACAAAACAAAAAACAAAAGTCACCAACACAGGACTGGAAATGCAGTTTAGTTGGTAGAGTACTCCCCTAGCACTCATGAAATGCTGGGTTTCCTCCACAGCACAACATAAATGTGACACAACAGTGCTTGCTTGTAAAACAAGCACTTAGGAAGTACTAGGATTACAAGTTCAAAGTTATCCTTTGCTACATAGAATGTTCCAGGACAGCCTGAGACATATGAGACACTGTATCAAAATAAAATAAAATAAAATAAAATAAAATAAAATAAAATAAAATAAAATAAAATAAAATAAAATCACCATTCAAATACATGAAGCAAATAAGCCTGGAAAGTTTCTGAGGTTCTCTGTCATCACTCCTAGAAGACAGAGCCAACAGTCCTTGTTTGGGAGTGTGACAACTAATCTTGGTTACCAATTTGACACACCTAGTGTCTTAGTTACTGTTCTATTATTGTAAAGAGACAACATGACCAAGGCAATTCTGATAAAAGAACTCCTTTAATTGGAGGCTTGCTTACAGTTTTAGAGGTTCATCATGGCAGGAAGTAGACAGTCATAGGGCTGGAATAGTAACTGATATTTTTATATCATGATCCATAGGAAGAAGGCAGAGAGAGAGAGAGAGAGAGAGAGAGAGAGACTGGACCTGGCCTGGTATGGGTTTTGGAAACCTCAAAGCCCACTGCTAGTGACACAACTACTCCAACAAGGAACACTTCCTAATCCTTCTCAAACAATCCATTAGCTGGTGACTAAGCATTCAAATATATGAGCCTATGGGGCCACTCTCATGCAAACCACCACACTTTGGAAAAAATAACCTTAACTGAAGAATTGTCACCATCATATTGGTTTGTGGGCAAGTCTGTGGGGCAGTTCCTGATTGCAAAGTGATGTAGAAAGGTTCAGCCCATCATGGATAGCATGAAACCTGGGTAGATGGACCTGCATTGTATAAGAAAGGTAGCTAAAGGTGAACCTAGGGAAAGGCCAATCAGTGGCCTTCCTCTATGGTCTCTGCTGTAGTTCTTGCCTTGAGGTTCTGTGCTGAATTCTCTCAATGGCAAACTGTTACCTGGATGTATAAGAGAAAATGAACACTTTCTAGACCTAGTCCTCTTGAAGAGGGCCAAGGTTCACTTTCTAGAATCTACTTGATAGCTTACAATTATCTGTAACTCCAGGTTCAGGAGATCCAATGCCCTTTTACGGCTTTGGTGACAAAACTTTTCCTGCGGAAATGCAGCACACACACATCGACTTACCACAGACAGGGAACTTACAACAGAAAAAGGTATGGATACAATCAAATTCCAACTTGGTGAACTACTAAGTTCTACTGGGGTCACATACAGGAATATGGGTGAGGGGTTACTTATCAGAGCAGAAATGACAGACATCTACATCACCAAAGCCCACCCCAGAATGGGCGAACTCTCATGAAATCTGAATGCCTGGAGCACACTCTTCAGCCTGTAGACAGCTTAACAGGTTGGAGAGTGTCCTTTCCAGGTGTCTCAGTTGGTCTACACCAACTGGCAGCCCCACTGATTCTCCTTCTTTCAGGCAGGTGGTCTGGTCTGAGTCTTGTTTGTAACTTTTCTCCTCTGAGAATCTTCTTTGCAGCTCAGCTTGTCTGAGAGACTTCTTGGCAGCTCTGTTCCTGTTGCTTATTCCGGCATGGAGGGAGCCTGGTGAATCTGGTCGGTTTCAGGGACTTCCTGAAACTATTGTGAGCTGTTTATCTTCCTACTTAAGGAGCTTCCCTGCAGGATAGAATGTTTCAGTCTCTGAGGAGACTGATATACATTGTGTGGGCACCAGAAATCCATGTGGTANACATACATACATGTAGGCAAAATACTCATGCATATGAAATAAAAACAAAAATTTTAAGGAAAAGAATGAAACTCTTTCTTTCCTAAGATGCTTTGGGTTGGGGTGTTTATCACAGCGACTGAAAGCAAATTAAGACAGGGAAGGTTGACTCACTCTTCCAAAGCAGCCATGGTTGACACTTACCTTAAATGAGTTCTGTTTCCCATATCTTGTCACTTTGGATGGACTTATGTTTGCAATGAAGAATAAGTCAAAGTCCAGGAATTTTGGAGTTAGACAAATCTGATTATGAATCAATATGCAAAGGTCCTTAATTTACCATGTACCATACTTAAAAGGTTTTGTGACATTCCTCAGTGAGAAAATACACCCATAACAAACCTTCTGCTTTTCATTTTCAGAATGCCATTAAATAACTTACATGAGTGAAGGGACCCTGGCCAGCTCAAGTGTGGCAAGCAAGCATGGCTCTGGCAGGCCTTGCCCATCTCTCCAATTCCCCCTGCCTTGCTAAAACCCATTAGATTACATTCCTAAGGCTAGCCACAAAGTTTTCTAGTCTCTTATTTGGCTACATCC
The DNA here is from genome assembly GCA_001675575.1 of Neotoma lepida. Taxonomy (NCBI): domain Eukaryota; kingdom Metazoa; phylum Chordata; class Mammalia; order Rodentia; family Cricetidae; genus Neotoma; species Neotoma lepida. Next base: position 12,055 of record LZPO01035671.1, on the reverse strand, counting down.
TCCTCCTGAGGCTAACTACCAAGATCCAGCTATCAAAGTATTGAAGGCCAGCAATCCAAAGCCCCGTTTGACTCACCTAATTGACATGCCCAATTAAAATTAAACACTTCTTCCTAACATGGGGTTTCTTATTTTACTTTTATAAACCACCATTTGCCTGTGAGCCACACCTGTCTCCTCTTTATCGAGAGGCAGTCCTTTGTCCCTCTGGGGCAAATGTCCCTTTCACTTCTCTCTTGTTCCTTTCCCCTTTTCCTTCATCCTCTATCTCCTGTCTTTGTCTCTTATTCTCTGCCCTATCTCTCTTTGGGGCAAATATATTTCCTTTGTGTTGAGACCTTGGTCTTAGGGGTCCTGAGCCAATATTTTTCCTTTCAGTGAAATGGTAATATTATGAGTTCATGATGGAGCTATGATCCCACTGTAAGTGGAACAGCATTAGGTCTGTTTTGTTTGGATGACTTTGACAAATTGCCTGAAACTGCCAATTCTTTGATTTCTTATTATAGTGGTGCTTTTTATATGTTCATTGTAATTCTTATTTATGGAGCTACCAACTATATGTCAGGACATTTTCTGAATGCTTTTTGTGTATATTGTCCATTGAATTATTCACACCAAGAATCAGCCATCATTTATATCTCTGACAGGTTGGCTAAAAGTAGCAAAATCAAAATCCATCTGTAGGCCTGATTCCCAAGACTTGTCTTGACCTCTGCTGTAGGGCCACCATCATAGGGTGGCTACTCACCAACCCATTGAAATGGCCAAAGCTATGCTCTTTTTCCATACCAGTAAGCTCTAGACACTGAAAGTGTACTGAGTCTTCTTTCAAGTGTAATTTCATTATTTTTACTGTCCTCTTTGTACCAAGAGTTCTTTCACAAAATATAAGAACTACATGTTGAAATTTTTTTGCAGGTTTTCCATTTCATTTTGAGCCTTTGGTTTAGGCAATAAGCACTAGTCTCTCAATCTCTTCAGGGGCTCTGACCACTGGTCCATGACCTTTAATGCCTGCCCACCAGAACCTATAATTCTTACTTCTCTGAATTTCCTGGGACTAAGTTGGGACCTTTGCAGTGTAAGCTGAAGAACTGAGGTCTTAGATGTTATTCATGCCAGAATTTACTTCCTCTCATTTTCCTCCTTTAACTTCGTTGTTATACTATGACTGTGTGATGGTTACTCTTCTTTGTCAATATGATCTGCTTTATAATCATCTATGGGACACCTCTGTCTATGTTGATGAGGACTTCCCCAGAAAGTTTTAACTGAGAAGAGACTATGTATTTAGAATGCAGGTAGCACTGTTAACAGTTTGGGGGCCTGGACCAAATAGGAGAAAGCAAGAACAACTCGGGAATTCATCTTTCTCTGTTTGGTGACAATGCATGCAATGTGGCCTGCTACCTCACAGGCTTGCCATCACAGCTTCTGTTCTTCAGCATGCTGTCCTCTCCATGATGGCCAATACCTCATCTTAAACAGGAAGCCAGCCTGAAACATTCCTTCTTTAGCTGATTTTGTCAAATATTTTGTCACAGTAGCAAAAAAATTTGATATCCCCTGATTGAATTAAAATGAAAATGATTTACTTTTCAAATTGTTATATAAGATATATATATATGCACATGTGTATGAGTATGTATATTTAAATATAAGCATTCTACTTGTTTAGAGAACTTCCTATTCCCATCTTCTGTTCCACACTTCCAAAAGTCCAAGGACTTGCTGCAGTATTACCAGCCTTCCATGCCATATTAATACGCAATCTCACAGCATATGGTGCCCTACAAAATACCCTGAGACTCATGAATACGTCATATTCTTTTCAATCAACAAGTCATCTTGGTTAGAAATGCAGTGCAGATGTGATATCACATGTGGAACCCAGTAGAAATATCAAACCCAGATCGCCTTGAAAATAAATGCTTTCTCTTTCTCCTTCATTCTTAAACCATACACAGCTAAATACATGGAAGCACTTTCCTCTCCCATGAAAAGTACTTCACACACACACACACATACACACACACACACACACACACACACACACACACAGAGCGGTGGGGG
>LZPO01035670.1:22586-43798 GCA_001675575.1 Neotoma lepida | reverse complement strand
TAGCGAGAAATAGCAGACAAGGGAATTTTAGCATTAGTCTATAATTGTTTAGAGAGAAATGAACTAATCACTGATGCTTCCAGTTACCTGGCCAATGTTGTACAAATAATTTAACTTCTCTAATTCCTCCAATATTGTGCAGGTCAGTGGCATAACAGTTAAAGAAAGAACACATGACTTACTAAATATTACCATGGTGGTACGAATAAGAATGGCCCCCATAGGCTCATATATTAATGCTTCCTCAATAGGGAGTGCCACTATTAGGAGGTGTGGCCTTGTTGAAGTAGGTGTGGCTTTGTTGAAATAGGTTTGGCCTTGTTGGAGGAAGTGCGTCAGAGAGGGTGGGCTTTGGGATTCCACATGTTCAAGCCAGGCCCAGTGTCTTTCTCTCTTTCTGCTGCCTGCAGATCCAGATGTAGAACTCTCAGGTACCTCTTCAGCACCATGTCTGCCTGCATGCTGCCATGTTTCCTGCCATGATGATGGTGAACTAAACCTCACAACCTGTAAGCTATCCCCAATTAAATGTTTTCTTTTATAAGAGTTGGTCATGGTCATGATGTCTCTTCACGGCCATAGAACACTGACCAAGATAGTTAGGATCTCAGTAGGTTTAGTGTGATCCTGCCATTACTAATGCTGTGGTGGTGATGATTATAATCACTATTCTTTCCAACACTACTAGGAAAATAGAGAAGTTCTAGATGCATGAGATTTCGGGAACATGAAATATAACAGAAACCATACTAAAAAAAACCACCATGAGCCAGCTACAAACTGGGGTTCTTCATGTGTGTTCTGATCTCAACTTTTTTCAAATAACAACTCACCGTCTCCTAATCACTTATAAAAATATCCTAATCATGCCCATAAGCCAAAGCCGAAAGGCATCCATGGCTCAGATGTCTGAGAAATCACTGCAGGCAACAGATGGTGATTTAAAAATAGCAGCCTTGAGTCACCTGTGATACGACTTTAGGTACCCAATTACTTCATCCTTCTCCTAAACTTTGTCATAATTTCTAAACCGAGTTGTGGAGCCAAGAGTTTCTTAATGAAGAGGCATGAACTGTGTAGTAAACAAGTAGAGGAGAGATGCAACATTAATGGTATTAACTCAAAGTGTAATGATTCTATTACATGTGAGTTTTGTACACAGATGTAACCCCATGTAGTATGTTGATGTGTCTGCACATGGAAAGGAAACTGAAATGGAAAGACAAGGCTCGGTGATACAGAATGAGCATAAGAAAAAGAGAAAACTATTTTCCTTGAAAGTGCTATGTCTAAGGGCCTCAAATAAATAGGAAAGCTATTTAAAAATTCAGGCAAGTTGATATTATATATGTTTCCTTAGCAAGAAAAATGTCACCTCTGATTTATAAAACAATCACTCTCAAGCATTACTGGAGAGCAGATCTTGAAAGAACCCTAAGCTGGGAGCTGGGCTGCTCTTATTAAATACGTCTCTCAAGCCACTGAGGTCTAAGTGTGATGACCTGTGCTTTAAAAAAGCTCAGGTAAATGGACAGAAATGGCCCCTCATTAGATGTCCCTCAAACATGAAGTTTTAATTTAAGAAACTACTAAAACATAGTGGTATTTCCATGAGTGCTTTGATTTTGCTATATAATTTATTTTGCTCACTAACTCTCTCCAGAGATTTTGCCTGTTCATGTCAGTAACATGAATAAGAGCAACAACCCATATTTTAGAGTCAGTATTACATATCATACTTACCATGATTTTGCCAAACCTATGTGTGTCTTCACTTGCTGATGTATTAATTCATACACATATTTTCCCATGCACAATCTGGCACGTGGGGACATAGTCAAAAACAGGAAAGCTAGGAATGGGCTGTAGGCTCTGGAACATGGGTAATACAGTGTTGGGTATAAGAACTCCAAGAAGTACAAAAAAGCTACTAACCCTAATGAGTTTTGCCATTAGCTAAGACAAACAAGGTGCATATTCTTAAGGGAGTCACCTATAAAATCCTTTTAATAATGTCAACAATTACTTTTGGTTTGAGTTCAAAATGTAGATATATCTGTCATTAGAATTTGGAGAAATGTGCCACTAATGCCCTGAGAAGAATGAGCTCTGATTTGCACATTGAAGAGAAATAGTGTCATAAGAGGAGGAAGGGGAGAAGCGAGCATTGGTTAAGCATGGAACACCGCTTGCTCACGGCAGGATGCACATAGGACAGATCTGTGCTAAAGAGTGTTCTTCATGGTAACCTGACCCCTCAGTTTCCTTTGTGTATGTCCTGGAGATGGAAGTGCTTCAAAGTTTGTAGACAAATGGCATGACAAAAGATATTTTTGCAAAGAAGATTCTGAGACTGGTATGTAAGGAAAATGGAACATGAGAGAAAGTTTACATCAATTAGAATGTTACAATGTCAATGTAAACTAACGCAGCAGTAACAGTGAGAAAGCACAAACAAAACTGGTAAGATCATGTAGACAGGACATTGTGGAATATGTAGAGAAAATTGAGGTACAAATTTCCATCATTCCCAGCAACCCAATGCAGTATCTATCTGTCTTACTCCCAGTGACAAGGTCAATGACAGGTTTACATGGAGTGAACTCAGATACCACAAAATGCACAGAATATTTTCAAACTTTAGTACATACTGTAAACCTCTTTTTCAAAGAATTCATTATGTTTATATGATAGATCAGGGAGAATGTCCAATTTATTTTCTTAGCCTCTTCTTGTTTGTTTGTTTTTGAGACTAGGTCTAACGTAACTCAGGCGTGTGATGAACTTGCTGTGGTAGGCAGATTATTCTGAACTCCCCATTTTCACCCCTCCTAAGTTACATGTGTGTGCCACCACATTTAGTCTTCACCTTTTAAGTCTCTAATTAAATTTAGTACTAACAGTATACTGCTGGTTTTGGTGAAGTGTGCACTGTTCACTGCTCCTTTCACTGAGAACATGATTCTTCTAAATTCACATGCAGCAATATTTTTTAAAGGAAAATGATATATACAAGTAACATTATAAGGACTGAGCAGGTTGAATTTAGGAATGTATATGTATATACATATGCACATGCAATAACAGTGAAGAATGAGGTTATGAAAGCAAGCAAACAGGGATATATGGGAGGGTTTACATATAGGAGAGGGAAGGGGAAATGATGTAATTACACTATAATCTCAAAAAATAGAAGGACAATCTTTTAAGGCTGGAGAAGAAATGGTTCGGTGGTTATGAGTGATTCCTGCTATTGTAGATTACCACGTTTTCATCTCAGCATCCGTGGCTGGTGGCTCACAGACACTTGTAACTCCAGCTCCAAGGGATCCAAAGCCCTCTTCTAGCCTACATGGGTACACACACACAGCATAGACTCACACAGATACACATATACATATAAATAAAAGTGAAAATATCTTTTAACTGTTTTAACAAAGAATACATGAGAAAGAGCTGAGAATGAAGCTTCATGCACTATTACCCCAAGTTGTATAAGAATGAGCACACATAATAATTTCCTTGTACTTATGTGAAAGCTTTGAGACTCACATGGAAGAAGACGGTGCTTTGAATAGAACCACATAGCCATGTTTGAACCGATAAAACAGTTTTTACATGTGTAAGTATTAATTCTAAGAAGCTTATGAAACAATTTTATTTTTCCTATTTTCTTAAGATTGAATTCTGCTCTAAGAACGATACATTTCTAAACTTTATAGGCAGATATCATCTTATGACCATGTGAGAAACAAATTAGTAAAATGTTAACATTGTATATGACACAAACTGCTACCAGACTTTGTAACACTTTCTCAACTCTAAGAAGTTTTTGCTGCACAGGACAAGTGGTTGCATTTAAATGGTTGCATAAATATGTAAATGCATATTTATTGGTGTAGTGTTTAAAATGGCTCTAATTGTTAAATGTACCTAGTAATACTTACCAGTCTAATGTTAAAAATTATTATATTGAAATTTTAAAAACTGTATTTAATGACTGTTCTCAAAGAGAACTCATTAGTGGTCATTAAACATACTAACTAAAAATGAAACAGGCCCAATGAAGATGAAATTCCCTTTGATAAAAATTTGAACTTGGCAGAATCACTAAAGAACTCTGTCTAATTGGGAAGATTTAAGCAGGAAGGCAATGAGATTAAGTTCACCTCTGGGACGATTTCACTGGCTGTTTTATGCAGAGTAGAACACACTGCCAGGGGATGTGAGAAGAAGCAGAATGCCAGACAAGCAGCGGATGCATTGGTCCAGGTAACGGTTAACATTTGTGAGCATGTATTTAAGATCAGATGAGAAATTACCACACTTAAGGTGGATTTTTAAAATGTGAGATAAAATATGGAAAATATAATGAAGACAAATTGACTCGTTCAGTCTATACATGGAAATTTAAAGCAAATTTTCCATCTCCACCCTGATAGTAGGAGCATAGGCACTTGTAAGAAATATACTGATATGAAAACTTTAAGACATTTAAAATGAATCCATAAGTACCTGGTGGGTGGTGAAACTGAAGGAAAGATTAGGAAAAAAAAAACATTACTGTGCATTGGTTAAATTTGCTTTTATTTTTTTATTTTTTTAAATAGTCATGATCATGAACTCCTTTGGAAAAAGATAAATTCTTTTGTCATGCAGAACAGCAAAATGAATGGTAGTGACAAAGAATCATTGCTAATTTAAGAAGCTATTTTTTTCCCAAAAAGTAACAGCTCTATTTGCACAAAAGATATCAAATTTGAATGGCTGTATCACATGAAAGCTAACAAAAATATCATCATTTTATATGACAATATATGTTATTAATAAGGTGGTTTCCACAGACACAGGAGAGCAGGATCATTCCAGCATTCTAAAATGTGCATTACTCTAATTTTACCTCAATATTATTTTCAAAGATGGAATTACAAAATTCATATACTGCAAATCAACCTCTGAAATCTTCCTCTCACAGAACTTGAGTGATATTTTTACATTTTGGTATCCAAGCTGGCATATGAATCAGTTTTGTTTTATAAATGTAAATTAAAACATGCACAAAGTCCATTTTTGTTACAAAATGAAAGTGGTGACATGTAATTTTTCAATTTCATGAACCTTAATTGTTACATGTTTTAGTAGTTAAACCAAGCTGAGTATGTTTTAAAATTAACTCTAAAACAAAATACAACAACAACAAAAAACCAAAACCAAAACCCAGCATTTCTGAAGAACTTTTGTTAATCTGAAATTATTCAATGAATAAAAAGCTAACAAAAAATCTACTAAATATGATTGCTAAAAGATTTCTTTCTGGTTGACTCAAAATTATTGGCTCTCAAAATTTAAAATAGTGAGAATGATACATGGCACTCATTAGGCATGCATTGATAATAATAAAGGAAGCCACTGATGTTGTGCTGCTAAATGGACAAAGTTTTAAACCAACTCCTAATGGCCTATCATTATACCCATAGATCAATGCATCTTTTAAACCTCATCTGAGAAGACTCTATTTGCAGAAGACAAAGGTGGCCCACAACTGGCCAAGGTGTACAGAATAAGAGACTACAGAATATTTATTCCTAAATGTAAGACATCTCCTCCACCACATCTCCCCTCCCAGACTTCAGATGTCACTGCAGAGAAAGGGGCAGAAAGAACACAAGATCCAAAGGCAGTAGATGACTACAGAGCGTCTTGTAGACACAGCGGGGTGGTGGCACATAAGAACTCACAGCTGTACAGATAGCAAGTATTAAACCTGTGCAAGTCCAAGTCAAACCAAATCCCAGTCTGAGAGTAGAATTGGGCACACAATCCCAACAGTAGCTGTCAAGCTATTGGCAACTCTTAGCTGCTGGGGAAAGGAAAGACAAATTCCTCAGAAACTGTAGGCCCCTGTAAGTAAACCACTCTCCAGTGGAAGAGCATTTATCCAAGGATATTTGAGGAATAGAAATAAGTCTTAAAGGATTAAAAAAAATAGAACACAGAATTAGGTGGATAGTTAATGGGGAGTTTATCTTGGAAGAGACAAAGTGGGAACAAATACTATCAAAACACATCAGGAAACTGTCAAAAAAACTAACAAAATTGTAATGAATAAAAATGACAATGGAAGTCATTTGCTCTATATCTATTTTCTATCCTGACTCCAAAATAAATACTAAAAACAGTGGTTTCATATTCATCTTTGTACACATAAAATTTCATAAAATCACACATTTTGATTTACATTTGAAAGCACACATGAAATTTGCAATATGGCTTCCATCTCTACAGGAACCACTGTGTCAAAATATACTAGCGTATCAAAGCTCTAGAAAATTTTAATGGAAAAGTTATTAGAATTCACATTAGATGAAATCAAAATCAATGAACCCAGAGTTTGCTGACTTCCTCCTGAGACCATTGTAAACTTCACTACCAGAATACAAGAGACCAATGATTAGGGAAGCATATCTTCCAGGGGGCCCTAATCAATCCATTCATTAAGCGAATATCTTCTATTACCTAATGTGAGCTAAGCATTGATCTACGACCCTGAAAACAACAACCAGGACAGGCTTACATTCCAGATAAGGAAACAAATGGCTGGCATTAAGTAGGAGGCAGAAATTTAATAAAAGTGGGGATATTTGAAGCAAGTTAGAGGATATAATTATTAGAAGCTGACGGGAGGATTGCTAAAGAGCAATTGACATGAACAACTGAAAACCATAAGTGTCTTAAAGGAAGGAAGTGGTATTTACTGATGTGAAGAAGAATATAACACTAGCAGGGGCAGCCAGGAACTCAATATTATAAAAACACTGAGGAATTTCTATGAGCTTTCAGATTGAGCTATCGGCTGATTTATGAATCTGGAGTGCCTATGAAATAACTATACATATAAATTTAGGATCTGCAACATAGAATTGGTCTTTACAAGACAAGAGCATCAGAGGTCATTTTATTTTCTTTGTGGTTTCTCAAGACAGGATTTCTATATGTAACGGCCCTGGCTATCCTAGAACTCGCTTAGTAGACCAGGCTGGCCTTGCACTCACAGAGATCCACCTGCCTCTGCCTCCCAAGTGCTAAGATTAAAGGCGTGCACCACCATGCCCAGCTAGAAGTCAATTATAATGCCAGCCTCAAACTAAAAGGGCTAGCCATGAAGAACTTCAACACTGAGGGATCAAGTTAAGAAAGAAAAGTAACTATAGTTCATACAACTGAAAAGAAAACCAACGTATTTCCTTAAAAGTTTTGAGAAATTATCAGATTTAGCAATATAAATATTAAAGCTTAATGTAGAGAGGGGTGGCTTGGCAGATGAAAAGACATCTTCACCTTGCTGTGACTAAAAGAAGAAAAATATTATAGTGAGGAATTTGGTACATTGATTTAAGATTAAGAGAGAAACTTAATTTTTTCATTAATTTGAATGCTTTCATGATTTAAGCAGTTCAAGTCTGGGCTGGGTTGTAGTTTAGTTGGAGAGTTTGCATTTAGCATATGTGAGGCTCTGAGTCAATCCCTTTGCACAATAAAGACAAATGAAAAGCTTGGAGGAAAGAGTGGAGGATGGAAGGTGGGAGGGAGGCAGGGTGGGAGGGAGGAAGTTATTTAAAAGCCTACTTTTCCTTAGAATTCTGTTGCACAGTGGGTATAGAAGGATTGCGCTAATAACTGATGGGCTTGGAAGAGGTACCTCACAGGAGAATAATCATAATCATACTAACATAATAATTTGACTTGCAAGTTCCAATGCTTTTGTCTTATAATTATTAGCAACAAAAATTTATGACATTCACAGAATCATAAAATGACAATATAATTACAATAATATCAAGAACTAAGTCAGTTTCAGGTAATTGGTTTCACACTAGTTAAGAAAATGTCAGTTAGTGTACATATATTGAACAAAGCAAGCAATTCTNCAAAAGCTAACAGAAAGCCTACAGGCCTTTCATTAATTTATTANTAATGAAAACAGAATAAATTTTTCTGTGTTGGAAAACTCGTGAATAGAAGCTATGTCCACCCAACCATCATGTCAAAGCTGAGAAAGTTCTGCCCTTATCCCTTTTCTTATTCCAGTTCATTCATGAGAAACTAGAACAGAGGTAGATTCATTAATTCCTCCAAGGTTACTTACAAAGACAGCACTTTTACTATTGTTATTGCACGTCCTCTGTTAGATTAAATTATTGGTGAAATGTATTAAAGGACTGTATTAGGCAAACATATCATGATTTATTATCAATATCAGNTCCTTTCTAAAGTGATCTAATTGTTCAACTGCCTTGCAAACGTGGCTTTCATTCTACCCAAATACTGCTGATAGTGCTGGTCCACAAAAGAAATTTGGTATCTTCCAATTCATTCCATTGGCATTTATTTTTTATTTTTTTTCTTCCTGCATCATTTTCATATGTAAGTGACTCAATTCTGTCAAGAGAACATTTTTAGTACAGGCCAGGCTCAGGATATCCTTTGGCAATGGTAGCAAACAGGTTTAGTTACCAGAGACAGAANTGTCTCAAAAGAAGCACTGTCTTCTATCTCTTTGGGTCATCTCCTGTGGCAGGTTCAGCCTGAGGAAGACAACAGCTTCCCCTGACAAAGAAAAGCAACTGCTGGACAACAAGGGCAGTGACAGGATGACAGCTGCCTCTTCCAGATGGCCCTCACATCCACTGGTCTTGTTTTATGGAGGGATTGTTTAAGCACCTCAAGATCGTGTTTCATAGTCAGGGCAGTTTACCTCAAGATGCTCCTGGGGCAGGCTGCTTCAACGCATATGTCAAAATCTGTACACAGAGGATGAAGACTCTCTTCTTCGGCTTCAAGGGATGACGGCAAGAGATATAAGAACAATTAACTGAGAAGCCAGGGGAGCAGCTATGGATCATACATAGCTATTGCTCACACTTTTGGAAAAAGGCCAAGACACATATGAGAATGAGTATCAATAATCAATGCCCATCAGAACTGAAGACACTGACAAGGTGTCTACTACTTAGGGCTGATTACCCTTTTAATAGTCACCTGCAGCTTTCACGAGATTCTGCTACATTCAATACTGAAAAGAAATCGGAATATATTCTGATATTAAGAGATCAGGTATACAGTAAATTCAAAAGAAAGAAAAAGCTCCATATAGCTAGTTAGTGGGGGAGTATATTGCTTAACTTCATATTATCTAAGAGACAAAATGGAACATTCCACTTATAAGAGATGAGGTAAGAAAGAAATTAGTTACATTATATTTTATCAACTTTATTTCTGTTTGTATCTCAGTTTTATTGATTGTGGGTTTTAAGTACAAGCAATATCTAAATGTATATTTCAGAAGGAATAAGATATCTTGACTAAAAGAAAAATGAGAAATAAAAATAAATTTTCATTTGAAGTCAATATTGTTAAAGCAAGTTGCATGTACACCGTAGTCTTATTTTTCCTTCAAAGGTTGTACTCTAAATTGAAATGTCATTGATACACTTTTATAAATCAGAACTGCTAGTTCATGTATATTTTATTCTCTACACCAATCCTTTTAGGACATAATTAAATGCAAACAAACAGAAAAGAACTAACTGGAATCAGTGTGCCCTTCTGAATGACATATCCGTCATACCTGCAAAGCCATCTCATCATCTAGGCTGCTGCACTCATGCTCATAAATTTGACAAGGCTGGTTGATTCCCTTCCAAGCCCATTTACATTTAGAAATATGTAGCCATAGTAGATATTTTTCCATTAATTTATAAAGTGCTTCAGTTATGATGAAAGGCAAAATGACTGGTTTGTTTCCAGAGCACAGGTTACTATTATCTTTGTATCTCACGGTTGGTGCAAAGGCTTTTGAATACTAACTGAAAGCCAGGACAAATCTTGCTATGTTGCAGAAGAGAAAATATTTGGTTAGGATAGAGCAAAGTTGTCCATGGTATCATCTTTCATTAGGGCCACTTAGGCCAATATATAGATAAAATGATTCATCCCTTCAACTCTACAAGCCATTATTTCTAATTAAAAACTACCCCATAAATACCCATTTTATTATGGCATCTGTGTGGTAAATAAATTCAGGCTATCAGTAAAACACTCACCAAGGATATTACCTTAAAAAATTACTTCATTTCCAAGTGTATCTTCCTAATTAAAATGACTACTTCCCATCCATATTTCTGAACTGCAATTTATAATAAATTCAGTCTCTAAATATCCAACACTCAAGCAAGATGAAGTCCTAAATTTGAAAATCATGCTGCCTACTAAACAGAAAAAAAAATTAACCATTTATTGGCCTTTTCCCAATATATGCATGAAAATNTATTGTTCTTTCACTATCTATGAGAAAGTGAGTAAGTAGGTAAAACGCCAGGAATCACCTTTTCACAAACTCAAAGCTATAGTAACAGGGTTAAAATGCAATTAAATTATCTCCTTTAAATTACTATTTACAGTGCCTATGAATACAGAAAGATACTTGAACACACATCTCAATGCTTTGTAGACAACAGTCCCAAGTGCCTCTTTTCCATNGCGTATGCTTGATTGTCCTTCCCCTTTAACCCTTCTGCTCACTTTTTGCCTCTCTCTTTTAATTTCCAGGAGGACAGCACAATACGATGGAAAGAGAGCAAGGGCTGTGTTTCTTTAGATGCAGGAGTGAATGTTTATCTCATAACGCAACACGGAATAGGCCTAATAGTTTCTTTCACAAAATTACAGATTTCAAGCCTCATCTAACAATGTCTTTAAATGTCTTAATCTGATCTGGTTTATGCTACCTGACAACACTGTGATGTGACCTGTGCACTAATGAAATGGTAAACAAACATTGACCCTGTCTTTTGGATGGAAAATTAAATACGTACTCAGAGATCAAGTTAAACCCAGAACTAAAACTAGGTATAACTACCAATAGCTAGAAATAGCTATAATTCAAATAGATTATCTCACTGAAAAAAGCCCTTCCTTTCATTACACCAGAGTTATATGGGCTGAATATATGCCTGTCTGTCTGTCTGTCTTTCTTTCTTCTGTGTTTGTGTGTGTGTGTGTGTGGGTGTGTGAGAGAGAGAGAGACAGACAGACAGACAGACAGAGACAGAGAGATGTAGTGGGCAGCAGTTCCAGCTATGACCTGGAAGCACAACCCCTACTGATGCTTCCAGTAACTGCCACGCCTACCTAGGACCTCTCCCTGCGGGGGGCCTAGAAGGGAGCCTTTAAGACTGGAGATCCGTCCAAGGCGGCCCTCTTGGTTCCTGGATCCTGGAAACTGGATGAGAGACTGAGCAGAGTTCTCCAGAGAACAGCGCTGGACTGCACCTCACCTCTTCTGGACCCTGTGACCAACCCCTTTACTTGCTGTAAGTTGCCCTAAATCCCTAAATAAACCTCTTAACTACGTGGAGTTGCCTTAATAATTTCTCCCAATAGAGAGAGAATAGAAAAATGATGATAGATAAATAGACATATATATCAATAAATAGATAACCATGGATAGACGCAACTGATGTCAAAGGTACTATCAAAACATTGTACAAGTATTAATTCACTTGATTTTAACAGTATACTCAAGTAGACACTATTACCATTCCAGTTACACAGATGAAGAAATTGAAGCAATAAGGCATGACAAACTGTGCCAAGCTGCATAGCTGTTAAGTAGCGAAGACAGCACGCTCCCAAGTTTACTCCCACCCTGTATAAAAATACACTGCCTCTAAATATTTAAACATGAAGTAATTTTCTGACACTAGATTTTCTGATATAAAATATGTAATATCTAAAACAGGAGATTGGTTTCTCTTTAAAATTCTCTTCTGTATTATCTATGGTGGCATCATACTTAACTTCCAGCCTGCCTTCTTCTTTTTCAGGAATATTAAACAGGGTTATGTTCCTTTTCCAGCTCCCTGTCTTCTACATCTTAACAGAGGTGTTCACCGAAGTCCAGTTCTTCCATATGATCTTATTCTATATTCCTTCCACAGCCGATGGTGCCCATTGAAACACTATAGTCAACTGCTCTTCTAGTGTTTGATTTTTTTAATGTTATAAACTTTATTATTTAAAAAATGGATGCAAATAAAAATCTCATACATCAACATTCAACCAACACAAATTAGCCTGAATTTTGAATACCAAAAGAATGGGTGCACAATTACATATGTACAACACCACCTGGACTTTCAGAGATCTCANAGGCTGAGAGCTTTATAGTAATGTCTTCTGCCTACAGATTGCAACTTTTACTCTCCCNGTGAGTTCAAACTATTCCAACAGTAGCAGCGCTTGAACTGGACTCCATATAGATACTCTGTACTGTCACTGCTCTCTCTCACACTGCTTGTACATACTANCTTTCCCAGTCTAAGAGGATATCATTGATGATGTCTTGATTTCTCAGTGCACTGAAATAGCATTCAGTAATCTCCAAACGCAACTGAAAGCCCAAGACCCAATTGCTAATCCTACCCACAATGAATGCAGTCTTCTATGAAGTTTAAAAGCCCATGGTTCCTTGTTTTGTGTAGGCTGTACCCTGAGTNCTGTCTCTAACTGTACCTGCCATCATTAGGATTTTAATACTGTTTTTAATTTACTTGAATGGTTAATTTGAGTAATTTTCTGATTACTAGATTCATCGAGTTGAATCACAGTACCATATCCTTCACCTTGGAATTCTCTCTTCCTGAAGAGAAATACCATATAAACTAGCTAAATACAACTGTNAATTTGGCATCTATAGAATTCTGATCTCAAAAGAAGACCCACTTCATAATTGAAAATCTCAGCCATGCCTCTTTTCTCCAAAAGTTGATGTCAAAATTGACAAATTATAAAGGATAGCAACTTTACTTCGGAATAAATATAAAAATGGGAATTATTTTTCATCATTCTTTATGTTTATCAAAATCTCACTGTGAAAATTGCTATTTTTCTCTCATAAACTTAAAATCTTTTATTTCTAAAACCAATANAACAATTTACAAATTCTGTGTAGCTTAAAAATGTATATTACATTAATGGTACATTTCTGAAAAAGCTCTATGAGAGTCACAGCCTTATCTGAATGTTTACAGAACAAGATATTGTGGAACAATTTAATATTTATTAAGTATATAAAAAATATCTTGGAAACATAGTTAAATAATATAACAACTATGAAATAAGACACACTTTAATACTTCCATTGTGCCATATCTGTGCAAATGTGTAATTGTGTTAATGTTTGTAATAAAGTACTATTACATATTACAAACATAAAAGCAGTATGTTTGGCATAATCATGGATAAAANTACATATTGAGAATTTTTTAATGGACTCATAGGAATAGCCAAATAATTGTTTTAACAAAGACATTCTNGTTGGTTATATTTCTAGATACACCAAAGTTAATGATCTACATTAAAAACNTTATACACCCATTTGAACTCTTNGGCTNAACATTTAAGTTTTCAGCACTATGCACTAACAACACAGGTGTTGCAGCCNCTTTCAGATCTGGACAAATAGGGACAAACAAAGCAGTAACTGCTTTGTTGGTANCTTTGACTGACTAGAGTTGCTTTAGTAAATCCCATGGATAACAATTATATGAATGAAAACATTAGAAAAAATATTCATAAAGNTGATATGATTTAGTTGGAAACTCAAAGGTTGGATGAGTATTTTAAAGATAAGAAAGTATGAGAGAATAAATTAATGATCTATGATGAAACTCCATGTTCACTTATGAATGCTATTGAGTTTTCTGAANGCTAAATCTAGTTTTATAGATACAAAAGATCTGTATTATCAAGCTGTTTTGAGTCATAAGAACTTATAGAACTAGNCACCATTTGTCTTCTAACAATNAGTTATTTGAAAACATAGGTCATTTTGTGGAATATGTTATTCATATTGGAATCACAATTTATTTAGAAATGCAGAATTAAGAAATATTCTCACTTATTTCCCTGGGATAAATGTCAGAAAAACAAACACTTTCAATGAGTCAGGAACAAGAAGAAGTACATTTTATTTATTTATTCATTTTATATACATTGGGGTTTTGCCTGCATGTATGTCCGTATGAGGGTGTTAGATCCCCTGGAACTGGAGTTACAAACAGTTGTGAACTCCCATGTGGGTGCTGGAAATTGAACCAGGTCCTTTGGAAGAGCGGTCAGTGCTCTTAACCACTGAGCCATCTATCTAGCCCCAAGAAGTTATTTTAAACATAGCAGTAAGATACAATTTATTTTGCAGCTGATACTATGCTTAGCTCTCTTGCTATTCACATGCATCTCATTTGATCCTTGAAGAAACTGTGTGAATTTGTTTGCAAGATGCCATTTGCCAGTTTTATAAAACTGATAACAGACAAGTATTTTACCATGGGTTCTGTAGTCATTGTGAAACAGAGCTAAAGTTTAAATATAGGTCTTTCCAATAACACACCAAAATAAGTAGGAAGGGATTACTCATCTGGCACGTAAATACATGCATGATAGATAACAGAAAGGAAAGATTTAGGGACTGTGGAGATGGTTCATCAGCTAAGAGTGACTGCTATGCACACATGAGGATGTGAGTTTGAATCCTCAGAACCCACTTTATTTTTTTTTTTATTGCAACCTGAGTTTGATATATATATATATACACATAAATATATATATATTATACATTATATTATATATATAACATATATATTGTTATATATATTCTATATCATACATACTTTGTCTGGAAAAAGGAGTGTCTTACTTAGGGCATCTTTTTTAAAAAATTTTTAAATTATTTATATTTTATGTATGAGTGCTCTGTCTACATGTATATCTGCATACCAGAAGAGGGCATCAGATCCCACTATAGATGGTTGTGAGCCACCATGGTTGTGTTGCTGGGAATTGAACTCAGTACCTCTGGAAGAAGNTCCTGTGCTCTTAACCTCTGAGCCATNTCTCCAGCCNCAGAACCTACTTTAAAAACTGGACATGACTCTGCTGCCTACNACTCCAGCATTAGGGAGCAGAATCAGACATATCTTGCAAGCTCTTTGACCTGACAGCCTAGCCAAAACAATGAACTCCTGACTCAGTGAGAGACAGTCACAGCAGGAAGGTGGAAAGCAATAGAGGGAGAAAACAAAAGCCCAGCTCTGCCTCAGCAAGTGTAACCACTGNGCTTGCACACAGACACTCAAATGTGTATACTACACACACACACACCCACACATACACTTCATGGGCACACATACAAATAGTTTACAGTAGAATAATGTACAATCACATCTAAAGTTATTTTAAAATAGATCATTTAAAATATCTAAGTATATTTTAAACTCTGAGAACAAAAACCAANACAAGATTCCTGATGGATAAAAAAATTCTACTGAATACATGATCGTTGTGGGAATTCATTCCATTCAACCAATGACTTTTGGGGTATCTGACCAAATGGGCATGGTCTTGTCTGCATACATGACCACTCTAAAGGAGAGAGAGAGGGGTCACACTCTCTTGGGTAGCGAGGACTGGGTCAGGAGGTGTGGAGGAGCTTGTGGGTTCACATAACACATGATACGTGAACTTTTATTTTGTTCATTATATAACTAATTGCTTTAGAAGCTACAAGTTTGAGAATGTTCAGGACTAGTATAATGCCATTGAAGCCACAGTACATTTAAATCAACATCCACTAAGACCCGAGGCATAAGATTTCTACACTAGGGGCTGGAGAGATGGCTCAGAGGTTAAGAGCACTGACTGCTCTTCCAGAGGTCCTGAGTTCAATTCCTAGCAACCACATGGTAACTCACAACAATCTGTAATGAGACCTGGTGCCCTCTTCTGTATACATAACAAATCAATAAAATCTTAAAAAAAAAAACATTTCTATACTGTCTGAAACATAAACATCTGAAAAATAAGTATATTTTTTTCTTCCTATACATTTGACAAGTTCTTCTGTGTGTCACGTGTATATGCAAATGAGCCTTTAGCCTCATTCTCAGAAAACAGCATTAAGAGTTCAGCCACATTAATCCCATTAACACAGCTGAGGAAAATGAGCAAAACAATGATTGGGTCTCATTGTTTAACCAGGATGTTGATTTTCTATTCAACTACTCTTTAATAAATGTGGTATTTTCTTTGGGAGAATTGATCAGTTTGCACCATCATAACAAAGGGGAAAAAAGCCCTTTGTGAGAACAAATATCTTTCTATCTTTCCATATGTGCGTGTAGATAAGAGCTGTGTGTGTGCCGGGGGTGGGGGAGAGTGTACTGCCAGAAGACAAAATAGAAGACCATGTTCAAATTGATAAGAATATTCCACAATGCATTCGCTACCATTTTGAAGACAAAAACTCGTCTGTTGTTCAGGGTTTACAACANTCTCAATTTCAGTCAAATATGCTCAATTTCAGGCTATCAGGTGATGGACACGGCAGACAGTCAGGTGACTGCCCAACATCCATTTTCTATTTCTCCCTTATTAACAAAACTTCAATTCCCTTGGCAGCAGTCCAGCTCTCAGCTCAATGAGAAATTGCATTTTCATTCTTCCAGTGTGGGAGAACATGTGACATTTTGTCAAATGAAATAGAAAAGGAAGTTTATGAGCACAGTATTTGGAAAATCTACAGAATGAACAGCGCCCAATGACCCAAAGTGTTTCTTGTTCTCCTTTGCATTGAAGCCACCATCTCAAGCCTTAAAACAAGGGTCTCCCAGGAGGACAGAAGACCAGCCTGCCATGCCAATGAGAGCGGATTTTATTTTTTAAATTCATCCTTAAGCAATCTAGAACAACATTAACCCTCAAATGGAATATTTGCTTAAAACTAATCATTATTCCTTAAAAAGCGCAGCTTATAATCAACATGTAATCAACTCAATCCCCTTTAAGGTACTATTTCTTTCAGTATTTCTTTCTTTAATTGGTTTGCTGATGTGGGGGCTAGAGATTTAGTTCCAGGCCTCAAACATGCTAGGCAAGTGTTCCACCTGTCAGCTACATTCAGATTTCTGAACAATTATTTCTTCAAACTGTTACTCCTAAAAATATCTGTCTTACCAAACTTCATATCCCTGGTGTCTTCTTGGAAAAGTGGGCTCTATTTTGGGACAAGATGACATCTTTGATTATACCTATGTTTATGAGTTATCTAAAGTAAAAAACAGGGAATCCAGTTTAATCTAGTTTAAAATGTCTTATCACTTTTTTTAACATTAAGGGCAATGCATGCATTCATTGACTTTTTTTTTCTTCTGACTCTGGATTTAATGTAAGTAACTGCTTCAAGTTCCTGGTGCCACGGCTCCCCACTATGACGGAGTACACCTTGAACTTATAGTGTACACCATTCTCAGCAATTACTGGTCTCAGCAGCTCATGAAGAAAGAAAGAAATGCCTTTCAGTGTTCCCACTGCAGAGGGGAACTGGACATTTCACTGGTCCTGATGGATGAGCTGCCATTAAGGCAGTGCTGCTATTACTATAGAGAACATGCTGACATCCTACAGATGTTTATCTGGGATGTCACTATTTCTAAAGACAGTTTTCTTTTCTCTCTCTTTCTTTTTTGCATGAAAAGAAATGTTAAGAGGGCTGCCTTCAGCAAGACTCCATAGCAGTCCACTTAATCCTCTTGTAAAAATAGAAAAGAGAAGACATTTTGATGGAGATGTAGTTATACTCCCAGACTCATTAACTGATGGGGTTTGGCCTCTATCCATGAGTGCATCTGAAATGTCAGTAACTTGTAGCAAAGAGTAATGCTGTCACTTGTTCTGATTATGACTACCAATCAAAGTGAGAAATGCATGAAGACTGAGACTATGCCATTTAAATTTAGGTGGAAGTACCTGATAGGATATTTCACAACAATTTAAAAGAATCAATAACTCTAGAAATGCAGGAAAACATTCCTTGCCACAGCACTAAGAAAGAAAAGCAGAGTTGGCTGTAAATTGTTAAGGGGCTGTGTTTTGGATGTAGGGAATATGAATTTATACGAGCTTTGAAAATAAAGTGAAACCATTGTTCTTAGAAGAAGATTTAGAGCAATTTTAGTGTCTGTGATTTTTTTTTCCCCCCGACAGGGAGATGTATCAGCAGATAAAGGCAAATGCCACGAAGGAGGCTGATAAACCCATATGAGAGAGGCAAAGAACCTTCTTTGCTGTATTCNTCTGATCTCCACATGCATACTGTGGCACATATATATACTCACAAACATATATACTCAGACACATCTCTATGAGTTCAAGTCCAGCCTGGTCTGCAAAGTGAGTTCCAGGACAGTCAGGGGTATATGGTGAAACCCTGTCTTGAAAAACAAAACAAAACAAGACCAAAAACAAAAACAAAAAATTTAAGGAGGCTTATCTAAATTTTCTCAAAAATTACACACACACACACACACACACACACACGCACACACTATCACCAGGGGATTTTTTTTTCCAAACTAGTTCAAAGCCAAAATGAGCAACCGGCACACCAGTATGGGCTGCTACCACATTACCACTTCAGTAGCATTCAACCATCCAGGCAAAACGACTTTTCCCAATGTTATTTCTACATGTGCTGATTCCATTTAGTTCTCAGATACTCATTTCTTCTTGCTTTACTACACACTGAAAGGGAAATTAATAATGGCTCATTTGTAGAACTTGTGAACTGTTTTGTTATCACTGTATCTTAATCTTAAAAGAAAAACAGTCCTTTCTTTTCAGACCCAGTAGAGGCATCCACAGTTCCTGAGAGTTTGTGACTGCAGTGGCTGTGAACCACCTAGAAGATGACATTTCAGTCTTTCTCCCTATTTTTTAGCTCTTACCTTCTTCATACCCTCTATCCCTGAGGAACATTCCTTAGAAGGGTCAGGGTAAATGTCCTGTTTAGGGCTCAGCACTTAACTATCTTCAGTCTCTGATGGAGATACTGTTCTGTATGCTGTGAATATGTGTTGCTCTGATTGATTGATAAATAAAATGCTGATTGGCCAATAGCCAGGCAGGAAGTATAGGTGGGATAAACAAACAAGGAGAATTCTGGGAGGGAGGAAGGCTGAGTCACGAGACGCCAGCCGCCTCGGAAGGAACAACATGCCTGCAGACCGGTAAAGCCACAAAATANGTGGCAAAACATAGATTAATAGAAATGGGCTGAATTTAAGTATAAGAGCTAGTCAGTAATATGCCTGAACTAATGGCCAAGCAGTTGTAATTAATATAAGCTTTTGAGTTATTAATTTATAAGTGGCTGCAGGACCGCTGGGTGGGCTGGACCACATGGGGCCTGGCGGGACCCAGACAAAACATTCACCTACAAGTCTCAGTACCTTGTTCAGCCACAGGTCTCTGCATTCCCCACAGTTCCCACGAAAGAGAGGCTTCTCTGATCAAGGATGAGAATGTCACTTGTCTTTATCTACAAACACACAGAAGTACATTGATACTGTGTAAATGTAGCTAAAGAACAGAATTACTTCCACCTATGGCATGTGACCTCTCCAGCCATGAGGGTTTTTTTTTCGTTGTTTTGTTTTTTTGTTTTTTTTCTCGCAGGGTTACAATGCCAGGTAGGATTACCTCCTGTGGAGATGAGCCATTAACACCCAGACATGGATAAAACAGTGCTAAAGGGACCCTACTCCTCACTGCTAGTTCCTCCTGATAGACTATGTGCAAAGGAGAGTCATTGCCTCTAATGGTGTATTCACAGGTGACTCCACCATGCAACCCAAACATCCACAGAACTAAAATAAAATTAAGTAAGTCTTTTTCAAAATTACTTAACATTTTGGTCATAAAATTGAGAAGGAAGGAAAGAAGAAACATGAGAGGAAGAGAAGGGAAGGAGGCACAAAAACAAAATAAAAGAAAATGGCAAAAATGTAAAAGTAGCAAAGTTTGTATGACTTAACGGAACTTAAAAGTTAAGATCATTATTTTTTTGGGGGGAGACAGTGTTTCATGTAGATCAGACTGGCTTAGGATTAATGATGGGCTGAGGTAGGGCCTGGATGTCTAATCCTCATGTGATCACCCCTCCTCTACTGGGATAACAGGCATGCACCTCCATGCCAAGCTACATTCTTTATTTTTAAAGATGATATTCAGTGTTAGACAAACAATGAAATGTTATATCAATTTTAACATTGTTGTTCCCCTCATGTGATCTATTTTTAGATCAGCAATTTCCATCATATTCCATATTCCATAACATTGTCATGGAAGTAACATTAACATCGGTGAGAATAGATTTAATTACATTATGATGAAAAATTCATCTTTCCATAGTAACCACCTCAGTTCTACAGGAAAAAAAATCTGAAATGAGTCTACGAAATTATAAGGAAAATAAGTACAGATATTGTTTATCAATAATTGCCAAAATATGAGTGGCCAATTAATAAAAGTATTAATATATTGGTAAATGACTTTAACAAATTTTGGTTTTTGAAAATGCTCATGTCTGAGATAGTTGAAAATATAACAATATGCCAAAATATCTATTCTTGAACTAATAATGTATTTTAACAGCCCTATTACTGAAGCTGCTGGGTGAAGACTATCACCACTAGGAAACACCTAAAATGATCTCCTAATTGTACTGCAAAACTAAGAATTGCTATAAATAAGAATATAACATTCTTCCCATTATGATACAATAAAGTAGTAAAAGCTACTATGTGGTTCCAGTGGTTTAGTGTTCTGTACTTAGGATAACCGTATTTGGAAAGTTAAGTGGGTTAACAATACCCAAATCAAAATCACCTGGCTTAACTCAAGTCTCAGCACCCCAACAGAAGAAATTAAAAGTATTGCTATCATTGTGAAGACTGATATTGGAAACCTGACCTATGTCTTCGGTGACAAACTAATGAAATCTCATTTTGTTTTGGTTTAAAGAGCTATTGTAATGATTAAAAAATATCAGCTCTTGTAACATCTATGGATTATGAAGAAAAGCAAATAGAAACACAACTCTTATTGTAGATAGAAATAATGGAAAAACAATTATTGCAAAAATAATCCTAATACCATATTTTCACTTTCTCTGTCTCTTGTCTTCTGCTTTTTAAGATAATTTCAAAACCATTCATTGAACAATGACCTGTCAGAGTCAACTAAATGAGAGAGTATAATTATCTGATTGTGGGGAGTTCTCATTTGGATCTATGTTACCTGAACTAAACTTTGAT
>LZPO01035669.1:33748-43853 GCA_001675575.1 Neotoma lepida | reverse complement strand
AAACAACAAAAAAAAACGGATTAAGTATTCCCCAAGTTTGGAAAATGAGAACAGAGGGGCAGAGTTGTTAAGCAATTCTCTCAAATTATAATACAGAAATATAGAATATGATGTTAATTTAGATTTGTTTCATACCTTGACTGTTGTTTCTCATCTACTATGAATATAGTGTGTTACCTTGTATTTAACAAACACTTTTATAAGGGAGTACAAAGTATGCTATTATAAGAATTATTTGATTGGTACTTCTGGTATCAATGGGTATAATGTTTGATATTATATACTCTTTTCACTCACCATTGTTAAAAATCACAGACCTATGCTTGTGATTCCTAGGATACAGGCTGAATCATAGGCTTGCCTCTCACAGGAGAGAAAACAGATGCTTTTGTAATCACATGACAAACTTACCTGTTGCAAAGGAAAACAAAATAAAACAGAGAAGAATAGGAGAGCAAAGCCAATTTGTTAGAAAGTAATAAGGCTATATAAACCTAATTGGGGATGGAAAGCCATCATTTGTTTGAAATTGCTAGAAATTGTTTTATTCCCTTTATTCTGATTAAAGTCATTGGAGTTGGGTAAATTTTTCAACTAAAACAGCATTTCAGTGAAGAGTAGCCAGGAATGAGGAGATAACCACATCCAGGCACCACTGCCAATACACATTACACTCATTTATCATTTCCCTGGTGCTCGGCCTTTACAAAGTGTTTTAGAAATAGTTGCAACTCCTTTTGCCTATAAGACACCTTACAAGGCCTCAGTTCCCTCACTGATGAATGAGGCGCTGGAGGTCACAACACTAGGCTTGTGTCAATATACACAGTGTATTGAAGGCAAATCAGAATGCCAGTGTGTTTCACTGACTATCAAAAATACACGTTAAAGACTGGAAAGGAAATGAAAACACGTGTGAATGTGTGTAAAGCACTGACTACTGATTGCATTGACGATGAAGACCTGTAGGTAGCAGAGGAGAAAGCAGAAAGATGAAAGGCAAGACTGAACCATGAGAACTACACATCTGTAGAGTAATGTAGGAGCCCATTAAGGACATGGGTTTAATTAAGAAATTGAATCAAGTGACAACAGAAAAGTTGAGAAATGCATTAATATAAAAAGCCAGATGATGCATCATGCTAATATCTCTTCCACACTCAGTGCAAAGTGTATTACTATCTATCTAAGTTATTAGCTTTACATTAAAAAGAACAAGTGAATGTTCAAAAAATAATCGAGCAGCTGTTGCAATTCCTTGTTCTTCTTGCTTTCTGGTGTAATCAGCTATCATTGCTTTCTTTTTAAATTTTATTTATATACTTATTATTTATTTATTTATTTATTTATTTATTTATTTATTTATTTAATATGTTTTCCTGCCTGTGTATGTGTGCAACATGTATCTATCTGCTGTCCTTGGAAGCCAGAAGAGGATGCAGTTTCCCCTGGAACTGGAGTTACAGGTAGTTGTGAGACACCGTGTAGGTGCTGAGAATCAAACCTGGGTCCTCAGCAAGAACAGCAAGTGCTCTTTTTCATCTTCGTTGTTTTCTAAGATACGGTCTTAGGGTCTTAATCAGTGACCCATCTCCCCAGCCCCCAGCATTGTCTTCTTATGCCATTACTGAGACTCACATTGCATTAAAATGTTTTTAAATTTCACAATTATGTCTGAAATTTGTTTCCCAAATAGAGTACGTATTTTAAGATTTTTCTCCACTCTTTAATAGAAAACAATGAAGCAGAGCCACTTCAGTGAGATAGACTGGGTCAGAAATGAAGACAAGGACATTCTGGTTCTGCTTAGAGCCTGTCTTGATTCTGTGGCTGTTATTAAGACCAGACTTTTAGGCCTCACCTTTAAAGCAAAGCCCAGGAGTCTTTCTTCTTTTGACACAACCTTTGATTCTATCCACTGACCTCCTTTTGTCCTTAGGTGTAAGACATCTATATGTCTCTCTCAAAATCCTATGCATTCAACATATTGAACAAATATCAAAAGCACAAATACTTGAACACATAGAATTTGAAATAGTAAAATCATGTTTCTCTACTAGTTTGTGAAATGACTCAAGATGGAGAATGTGCATCATAGTTTCCTATAACATCAGTTCTAGATGAAAGAGTTGTTCCCCTTTCGCACATCTCCAAGGTTTGATTACAGCAAAGGAGTCTGAGNTAGGCTGGTAACAGATTTATGAACAATTGATAAGTTATTTTTTTAAAAAAAGATTTATTTATTTTTATATATTTGAGTGTTTTACCTACATGTATGTATGTATGTGCACCACTTAATGATTTCTTTAAAAAGAGTATTTGCAGTATGGGCCTGGCATTCTTGGTTTTCAACAGAAGCTACATAGATGGCAATACTCATGTTTGCAGAATTTTCTAACGTTGATTTATTTGTAGAAAGCTGATATTTATCTTCTATGTATGGTGATAATACAATCTACAATTAAAATAAATCCAACTAAGCCAAAGTGTATTCAGAAGAAAATATTTAAATAGCAGTAAAAATGGTAGATAGATATAGCAGATGCTGTGAACAAGGGTGACCAAGTTTCAGAAAAGCTGAGTTGATTTAAATAATCTTCTGTCATTTGCCCCTATGGCCAATGCTGGATGTTGTGAAATCCCACTCTCTAAGTTTAATGTGCAGGCTCTATCAGCAACTAAAATGTTTTAACTTACTCCAGCTGTGAAGTCATTGATGCTGTGTTAAATAAGCTACGTTTCTTGGTGAACGTGATACTTGTAATCTTGTTCTGATGACAATCATTTACATCCTCAAATCTATACCTGTATTTCATTTCTGACAGCTTTATGCCACACAATTCCAACACGTCTGCCTCTTCCTTATAATTTCAAAACACTTCATAGTGGAAAAGGTTGATGTGTGTAAATTTCTTTCCATAAATGAGTCCCATTAGATACAGGGGAAATATATAAATTAATAATCAAAGAGTAATAAAGTTCCAAGGGCTTATGGAATTTTACTTACAAATAGTCAACAGTTTTAGTAATGTGATAATTTCAAAACATATTACATTTATCGTATTTAAATATCTTCAGTCAACCTGTTGTTTTCCATCTTAAGTTTTTATTTGCATTGTTAGGGCTACAGCAGAATTGACTGAAACTGTACTACTTACTCAGATATNCATTCAGTAATACATTTTTAAATCATCCTGGTGTTTACTACAAACAGTAAATTAGGAGTCTATAACCATAACAGGAAACAAGGTATATCAAAGTATCATCTTTTCTTTTGTCAGCGCTACAGATAAGGGAAGGACTGAGGTGAACAGGCTTTGAAAATGGTGTCACAAGTGCTAGGCAGTGTACAACAGAGACCTCCATAAACTACTAGGTCCCAAAAAGCTTTTGATGTATTTACTTTTTGTACTAGCTCAACTTCGAAATGGTATGTAACACAAATTGCTGAATAGTCTTATAAATAAAAAACCTGGGGCCAGGTATTGGGGTGAAAGCTGAAAGATCAGAGGGATAGAACAAGCCAGCCACAAGTTCTTAGCACTAGGAAATCCTCAGCCCAAGAGAGCTACTTCCTGTATACTCATGGCTTATATACCTTTCTGTGCCCTGCCATCTTACTTTCTCTCTCCCTAGCTACATCATGTCCTCTTCCCATCCAGCTCTATCACTTCCTGTCTATCTGTACAGACCTCCAGATCTCTATGATTAGTGCTGAGATTAAA
Source organism: Neotoma lepida (assembly GCA_001675575.1). Lineage (NCBI taxonomy): Eukaryota > Metazoa > Chordata > Mammalia > Rodentia > Cricetidae > Neotoma > Neotoma lepida. The sequence continues at coordinate 40,128 of LZPO01035669.1, read as the reverse complement.
AGCATGTGCCAGCATGCCTGGTTCTGTTCCCAGTGTGGCAATGAACTCACAGAGATTCGGATGAATCTCTGCCTCCTGAATGCTAGGATTAAAGGCATGTACTACCACTGCCTGACCTCTGTGTTTAATATAGTGGCTGGCTTTTTCCTTTAATCCCCAGATAAGTTTATTAGGGTACACATTATATTGGGGTATACAATATATCACCACAGTGGTATAAACATAATTAATTAAGTACACCCAGACAAAGTATAACTTCCCAAACAGGTCTGATATAACCTCAATGTAATTCAATGACACTTATTCTCCAGTATTTACATAAATTAAAAGACTGCAAAACATAGAATATTACTTTACAAAGTTACATTTATCTCTCTAACACTTTGGAGATTATAACATACTTTCATATGTGTAGTCTCAGGCCATTTCTATAATGGCCTGCAAAAGAGACACCACTCCATTACTTATTTTAGATATGGAGAAAAGATTCTAGTAAAGTTAAATAACTTGGCCCCTATGACCCATATGCACACTNAAAACCACTGTGTTTGAGTAGGCACTTTCCACTANACTAAGTTTGGTTTTGTGAATATACAACTTCAATATTGCATCNTTTAACAAGAATTTCCCTTATTAATAAGGAAACATATATGGAAAGTATGAATCATNTATCAGAGTTGTTAGAAAATAGTAAGGCTATATAAACCTTAATTGGGGATGGATAAAATATAGCAATTTTTCTGAAAACATTAAAGAAAAAGACTCTGTAGAAGGAATCACATGACTTAACTCACAAAATCTTAGAAAGACCATTGGATAGCCCGTTAGAATCCGTTTTTGTAGCTCTATTAAATTATAAACTGTTTGTGGAACACTAGATACTATATATTGTTATTCTTTTCATAGGATTTCTATTAACTTTATTATACAAGAGAAGAAAATNTCAGTGGTGATTGTAATATTTTCTTTTTTTTCTTTTTTTGGGTAATCTTTTCTTGTAAAAACAGATTGGAAAAAAAGTTATTCTGTGAGGACACAAATAGAGGGATGAATGTGTTCATCTTATTTCATCACATCTGATGTCTAAAATAGACATTTCTGATATATTTGTACAACTTTATAATTTTTAGTTTAATTATACAAACTTCTTCCTGGGTAGATATTACTAATAGTATAACTACCATAGTCATATTTCTATTGTTCTGACAAAATACCTAGGACATTCAATTTTCAGGAAGATACATTTGTCTCAGCTCACGGTTTCAATAGTTTGAGTCCAGGCTCACTTTTCTCNGTTTCTGAACCTGGGTTGGGGCAGAGTATGGTGGAGTGATGTATGGAANGGAAAGGTTGCTTACTCCANGGCATTGACAAAAGAGGGAAGAGATAAAGGCCTGCATTCAAGATATACCCTTCCAGGACACTTCCAGTGAATAACTTTCTCCATCTTGGTCCCATTTCCCAACAACGCCATCAAGTTAAGAACCCATCAANTATGTACAAACAGGGATATGTTTATACAATAAACATCTGGAAGTCTCTGTAATTCCTGGAGCGTTTTGCAACCTTCCTCTTCCTTAATATCCCTCAATTTAATTCCTTGATTTTCTGGATAATGTGCTTCAGATTTTCTAGGATTGCTGTAACAGCATGCCACAAACTGGATCATACAACAGAAAATTATTGTCTGAGTACTTTAGAACAATGTCAGTGGAGGTGTCCTTCTGATGGCTGTGAAAGAATCCTTTCCCTGTCTATCCTGTGCTGTGTGGCTTTGCTGGCCATCTCTGGTGNTGATTGGCCTGGGTGTATTAATGCATTCTCTGTATTCATCTTCCAGTATTGCCTGTGTGGAGGGCTGTTGTTTTTTTCCAAACATTATCTTTCTACAAGGACACCCANTATATTGGATTAGCGTCTACTCTAATAGCATCAATTAAGTAATTCCATTTGAAATGATCCCATTTCCAAATAATGTCACATCCTGAGGTGCTGGGAGGTTAGGAGTTCAATTGGATTCCACCAGAGAAATCAAACAAGTAGAGTGTGTGTATGTGTGTGTGTGTGTGTGTGTGTTGTGTCTGTGGTGAGAGTGGAGCCAGAGGTGAGTGGAGCCAGAGGTAGTTGGGGAAGAATATATACAAACACATACACACATCTGTATAAATATAAATATATATATATATATGTGTGTGTATATATATATTCATATATATATGTGTGTGTGTATTTCTATACATATGTATATGTGTATGCATACATATATATCATATACACACATATATTTATAGAAGGGATTACAGTAATGTAACTGTAACATCTGAGTAGGAAGGTCCCCAGTGTACAGGTCAATTAGGAAGGATAACTTGAAAACTCTGTGGCATAAAACTGCTTATTGGGTAAGGGTGCTTACTCTACATGCATGTATTTGTCTCCATGCATGNAGAATTTGAATTTGTAGAATTTGAATCTCCAGCTTCGACATAAAAAAGCCAGACACAGCTACGTATGCTTTGTACCCCCAGCAATGGGAGTAATTGCTGACTCACCAATCTAGTTAAAAATACCAGTGACCTGTTCACCGAGTGACCTTGTCTCAAAAGAGTAAGCACAGAGAAAGATGGCCAAGGTCCTACTCTGGCTTCATCATGACTGGCANGAGCTTGCACAACTATCTACATACACCATATAGACATGACACACACATGAAAGAGAGAGAAGCAAGGGAAAGAGGAGTAAATTCTTGGACACAGAGTAATACTGTTATTGCATTGAGAGAAGCTCTTATTGCTTGGGGCTATGCAGGGAACACTCCAACCTAAAACTTTTCCTGGGATCAAAATCACCTGTCCTATTTAANACGGGTCATCCCCTTTACACAAAGCTGACCAATTCTATACATTAAAACTACCTGCAAAATACCATCCCAACACCTGGATTCATGTTCTATTGAGTCACTGGGTACTACAGCCTAGCCACATTGACCCATAAATGGCTATTACCATAAACAAAAGGAAATGAGACTTNGGCTGCTGTCNTGTATTTTAGGCTAACACACATAGGATGNAATGTTGAGTGTGTTACCTGGTGTTCAGGTGCTGNCTGGCCTCTGTATGAGAGACGAAGGCATACATGGTGTCATAGTGATTTGTCACAGCCCAGAAACCTCAGTGACCTTCTTCCTAACATCTCCTTAACCCACCTTTTCTTTTTGAGTGCATGCCATGGAGTTCTAGCTTCATCTTTCACTTCAATTTTGTATTCTCAGAAGAAAAAATGCCCAAAGCAATTTTCACCCCATCACACACTGGTAATCATTTTATTTTCTGATTATGTTTCCTTCTCTCTTTCAGCCCTTTGGTACATTACGCAGGGACCCTTTATTCTCATTCTCTCCCTTTCTGTCTCTCTGTGTGTCTGTGCTAAGTGCCAGCTGTCATTGCTTGGCAGATAATTACCATTTTACAAACAGTATTTAGGGAAATGACATCAGTTTCTGAATGTAAGGCTGTCATGGCTTATTCATGGGGCTTTCCTCTGTTAACCACCTTCTCTCTGTGCAGACTGGGTGGCAGTGATGGGGATTAAGGGGAGGGGGAAAGGAAGACCCCTTGGCTCCAAGCTTTTGGAAAACAATTGCATCCCATTTGTCACTGTTAGTCTGACAACCCTCATTTTGCTCCTCCCAAATTCCCCTTGATGTATTCTCCTTTTTTTGTGGATAAATAAATGAATGTTCCTGTGTATTCAGTGGACTTGCTTTCCTGTATGTAGTTTTNATGGCTGGAAACAGCCAGTGAATACAAAGGCAGAAGATGCTGGTTTCTGTCCTGGCTTATAGTATTCAGCGAAGGATAAAAAGTCCTTTCTGAAGTTTTGGATAGTTGTAGGTGAAAAAAAAAGTCCTAAAATATTTTAAGTTAATTAAATAATCTATATTCCAACACTTTTGGTTTAATATCCTCTAAGTACATAAAACTATGTGTATAGAAGCAGGGAATGAAATGAGAAACAAATGCATTAACTTTTGTTTAACTATTAACTGGTGTCATGAAAATAACATTAGATTTCTAATTAGGTCATTGATNTCCCACTTAGGCACTTAGTTAAGAAAGATGAGTCATTTTTGACTATCATCTCTCAGTTTCCCCTGTTCAATAATAATTACAAAACAAATTTCTATGTGNTAGACACTCTTCTCAATACACCATTTATGTTTTTTAACCTCTCAAAGATCCCCACTAGGGTATTCAATTTTACAAAGAGAAAATGCAAACAGAGAGAGGCNTTAGTGACCTGTATACTGTTTGTATTATAGATTATCTAGTTCTGGAGTTTGTNCTCTTTACCTCCTGTGGAGATGACTAGATGGGCATTTTCAAAAGGATGAAGGAATCTGTGGGAGTGTAATAAAAGATCTTTAGCATAACTCACCAGAAGGGCCTCTGAAAGCATGGAGCATCTCTGTTTCTTCTGCCTGACCCCTCTGGTCCAAGCTCTTGCATTCTTGTTTCAGTCAAGTATCAACATAAAAGAAGATTGTCTGTAGTTGTGCACAGCTTTAACAATGAGAATATATTCTGGGAAGTGTGTTGTTATCCAATGTCATAATTTGCTGAACATCCATTGAGGGCATTCACACAAACCTAGATTGTGTAAATCTGCATTTGANATTGCCTGGAGATTCAGTGAAGAGATGGATTGAACACGAGATGTATGAGGCTGCTGTTGGCATAACATGGCATATGAATCAACAGCAAATTTTTTGTTGTAAGTGTAAGAAATACATGATAATATAATACTAAAATTTATATTGTTGCAAACACATAATCAGATATCAGTCATTGTTGGTATTATCTGGTATTATGACCTGCACATAATTGTACTTTCATGATGGATAGGACATTAGGTTTATTTCCACCAACATCTCCATAAACACATGAGTGATGTGCTGTGCCATGATGTTATGATGGTTAGAATTTCACCAGATGATAGGAACTTTTTCACCTCTGTGATAATATTATGGGGTGGTCATTTTTTATGCAGCCTGTCATTGACTGAAGCATCACTGTGCAGCACAGGACTGTAATTTTGGAAAAGATTACCCACGCCAAATTGATAATTATAATAAAAAGTTCCTCGTCCTTCTAAGGCCTAAGGATTCCATGATGGCAACAAACTGAACTGAATAANTCACCCACTGTAGCATTTTTGCATTTTTAAANATGGAAACAGAGAAGTAGTCAGAATGAGGAAGTATAGTGAGTTTAAGCTTGTGCGCGATCATTTAGTCCAATTTTACAATAGGAACACAAGTAGTGTAAGACTTGCTAATTGCCAATTTACATACAAGTTTCTCTGAAATCTTGCCTAGTTCATAGGGCTACAGATCCAGGGGCCTGGTCCACTCCCATCATAAGTCAATATGTTTCTACCATTTTGATTCTCCTANGANTTCACATTTTCTATCTTTACCTTAGTTCAGTGGTTCTCAACCTTCCTAATGCTATAACTCTTTAATACAGTTCCTTATTTGTGGTAAGCTCCAACCATAAAGTTATTTTGTTTTTACTTCATAACTTTAATTTTGTTACTGCTGTGAATTATAATGCAACCTGATAAGCAGGTTGTCTGATATGCAACCCTCAAAGGGGTTGCGATCTACAGGTTGAGAACCTCTCTGCCTGGGCAATGCCCATTTTTTCCTTTTCTGTTTTGATTTCCTCACCAGTAGNATAANTATAGCCAAGATTCCACCAAGAGAAGAGATGTTCCTGTCACAGAAGTTGAGAATGTCTGATATTATACTATTTGCTTTGGAATTCATGCTTTTACAAATATTATAATTTGGTGATATGACATGGAGGTGTCACTTGTATCCTGCCATTAGAACTGTAACCTCCAAAACACACACACACACACACACACACACACACACACACATACACACACACACGCACGCGCGCATGCACACGCACACACATGCACACACACACACACACACTCACACACACACCTCACAGGAGCCCAATGGATAGTAAACTTTATGATCAATCATGTTTTGATAAAATTATTTGTATATTAACTATCAAACTACTTTATAAGTAATTTCTGGCTTTAGTATTAGTAATCTGTTTTAAAAGAAAGGGTTATTAATGTGTCAAAGCAAAATATTCCCTTTTGGCTTTCTTTTGTTTTCATTAAAGAAAATTAAAGCAAAGAAACTACTTTGGCCTTAACAGTTGCACATCCCACACAGAAACAGCATACATTTGATATACTAACGATTTGGTGAGACAAACACACCAGGGATAAATGCATGTGCACGTGCAGACACACACACACACACACACACACACACACACACACACACACACACA
>LZPO01035668.1:14334-43902 GCA_001675575.1 Neotoma lepida | reverse complement strand
GCTGTGCCTTGCTGCCCAATATTCTTCTATTGTCAAGTTAGGTGTCATTAGGTGATATTGAGGTGTTGGGAGCTTTAAGAGGTAGGGCTGAGTAGGATATTCTGCAGTCATGAGTTTCCAACCTCATGCATGGATTAATGTTGGTCTTGGAGAATAAATTAGTTCTCTTAGGAGCAGTTGCTATAAAACAAGGTTAGTCCACGTGTTTTGTGTCTCCCACATTCATCTGAGTCCCTTTTCAGCTCCTCCTTGTGGATTCTTCTAGGAGAAACCCTTTGCGCAAACAATGGTTGCATGCTGTTTAGAATTATCATTTGTCATAATTATAAGCCAAACTAATAAGTTTACTTGTAAATACCCCAGTCTCAGGCATTTTATTTCAGTGACACAATGCAGATTGAGAAAACAAACATATATATATGTTTATATATATGTGTGTGTGTGTGTATTATAGCTATAAAATATAATATAGAATTTGCTTTGCTCTAACCTTGTCCTTCTCGCTTTGAAGGATATAATCTTGTCTTAGCCTTATCAGCCCAAGAATACATCTCGATATCCCTTTTGTCTCTTTTCTACAGTCCATTTTCTATAAGGTAAACATGTAGTTTTACTTTGCCCATTGGTGTTATTTTTATTTTCTATGCTTTCCTTACAAGTTGGTTGTCAATATGTAGACTAGTTTTAGTTTCTCCTTATTGTTTCTGTAGTTGATGGAATGAAAGATATGCTACTCAGGGTACAAAATAGAAGAACCAAATGGAAACCATTGCTTGTTGTGAGTGAAGAGGACAGTCTTCCAAGTCAGCCAAGTGTTACTCTTTTATAATGTAACTAATAAATATTCTATGACATGGATTGTCATGACCTTCATGGCCTGGAGAATAACCTGACTGGGGCAATGAGAATGAAGGTTGAGCCTGGTCTTGCCCAACGAGTAGTTACAAAAGATTCTAAAACCTTTGGTTACAAATCCAGTGAAATAACTCTGTATCATTTTGTTTATTGGTTCTAGCTTGTATTTGTAAATTATAATTGCTTCAAACATTATTGTCTCAACGTCTTTTTAAAAATGTATGACTGTCTTTTTTGATACTGTAAAAGACTATCCAGGATTATGTAATTTATAAAAAAAAAGACATATTCTAGATAATAATTCCAGAGACTAGCAAGTCCAAGACCGAGACACCACCCAACTTGTTATTTGGAGAAACCCAAGCCATCCTTCCAAGAGAACACCATGAACATTACATTCTTCAGAAGAAATGAATGTTAATCCTGGCAGAAGAGTGAAAGAACAAAGAGAAGCAAGAATGGAACAAATATCTTTATAATAGAACTAATCTACCCCATGGAGCTGTGAATTCCTTGTAACTTTAGCATGTTCTGAAGGTTCTCAAAGGTCCCATCATTTTAACAATGGTACCATGACAGTCAAATTTCTAAGTGGGTTTTTGAAGAAGAAAACATTCAAATCATGACAATATTTCTCTAGTACCAGAAATAAATTAGCTAGACTTGGATTTTTGTGCACTGAACACAGGGCTGTTTTAACTCCTAGGACTTTGTCACTCAGTGTTTTAGTTTAAATGGAGATAGTTCAATGTTTGTAAAGCAGAGGGTGTGATTACACGAATCTTTTTTGTAGTGGAGTTTCAACTGTGCTGCAAGAAATGGAAGATATACCTCATAGACATCACCCAGTGGCGAGGACTGGTTACTTAATTTGAGCTGGTAGAGATCTAATTAACTACCACCAGAGATGTTCAATTAGCATGTGTTCTCTAGACTGGAGTTCCAGTCACAACATTTATAAAAGAGATTCAGGTTTCTATCTCCTCATATTGAGTTGTTTATTTGCATTGTTCCCTGTTAGGTCTTACTTTGTAAATTTTTTTTCAAATATGAAAATTGAGAAACTTTTAAAAACATTCTTCAAGATAGCATCATTGCAAATTAGATCACTATCATCTATCATGTCTTGGTTGATGAAACCTAAATCTGGATGTTTCCTTTATATGTATCTGTGACTTTACCTTTCTTGCCCTTAAATTCCTGAGCATTAAAGTGTAAGACAATGTGTTGAGTAAATGGTTTTAAGAATTCATGTACAACTGTGATATCCTAGTTCTGCCCTTTGGCTCCTCTCTTATGCTAGAATAATGTTATCTAACACAACTAAAGTACTTTCCTTGTACCAAGAGGCAGAGAATAAAGGGAGGAGGATAATGTTTTGTTTAGTGTTTTTTTTTTCATGTCCAGAGTGATTGCTTCATTGAGATTATTTCCTCTTTTATGGGAGACTGTTAATACTATATAATCTGTATGTACATAGGCTTGCTGAAGAAAGTCTTGATATGATGTGCCTCACACAACATCTTGTACCATTGTGTAATTATTAGCTAGCATCATCATCATTACCAAAATTATCACCACTAAATCAATGCAAAAATCACATTTCTTTGTTCTCTGGTACAAGACAGCTGAGCAGAACAGACATCCTAAGCACATCAGCCTCAGAAGACAAAGGGTTTGCCTGTGCAGCTGGGCAGCCGGAAGTGCAGACGTCCTCAAGTATCTCTAGTCACCCCCAGGAATAAGAATCAAGATTGAAGAAAGAGTCTTCCTTTCCAGGCCTGAGGAGCCATCTCATCTGTGGAAATGAACTTCCATTCTCTCTGGCAATTAGTTTCACTCTGAAGTATGATAATTCTTTGAAGTCTCACCAGGAGAGGAAATACTGCATTCCACATTAAGCAAAAGAAATATATGGTACTGGCTGAGACATTAATCTCATTTGCTCTGCACCTGATTTTTCACCGTTAGGATATTGCAGCAAAGCTCTATGCTAAATCTCTAGCAATTTAGCTCAGCAAAGTAGATTAGTTAGAGCCGATGCAGAGCTCTACTTATAAGTTTCTTTCAGTAAAAGTGATATTTAGATATGTAGGCTGAGGCTAGAACTGGAAGCTCTGCTGTTCCACTTCTAACAATATTAGATGTGAATAAAGGTCATCCAAACACACTTGTGGGCTGGGCTCTTTCTCTAAAAACATTTATATAAGTAAATAACTTTTATATAGCCTGTGTCTTTTACCCAAAGAGAAGACTCCTGGGGAAAGGGCCCATGAAATTAGGGTAGAAGAAAGACAAGAAGGTTATTAGTCATACCAATTTAGACAAAAAGAAAAAAATCATCTTTTGCCCTTTTCCAAGAATACAGACTTACTTAAGCTATTGTTTATTAAACAGCATCAAACAGACCCATTTACAATGCTGGGGAGTCTTATTAGTGTTTTGTTGACTATAATCTTTTTGTTTTGTTTTGTTTTTGTTTGTTTGTTTTATTTTTTGAGACAGGGTTTCTCTGTGTAACAGCACTGGATGTCCTGGTACTCATTCTGTAGACTCTTAGAGATCCACCTGCCTCTGCCTCCCAAGTGCTTGGATTAAAGGTATGCACCACCACTGCCCAGCTGTTGACTGGCATAATCTTGGCATGTCTCCCTTCCCATTTTTCTTCTGTTTTCTTAAGTTTTCTTCACTAAATGGCCCCGATAAAAGAAACAATCTCAGAGTCTCTTCTTTAGGAAAATTATGGTAACAAGTGGGTAAAACCATAACTTGCTTTGTCAGGACTTTTGGGAATCATAATGATAAAGGGTAGGAGAGGGCTTGTCAACAAAGTGACAGCTAAGAATGGAACACACAACACAAAAGAGTCCTTAACAGGCTGTATCTGATAGCATGCAATGACTCTAGAGGATCTGTGGGCTCCAGTGGTGGTTTTCTATTGGACCTGGGTGTGACAGCAGTGAGAAGGATGCAGGAAAAGAACATCCCCAAGTGCAAAGGTAGTTAACATGTCCCCTCAGCCATGGGAAATTGTTTTAAACTCAGAGGCACAAACTGTCTTTTGGCACACTTCTACCACATGTCAGCAAACTCTTGGTTATCATTCTGTGCTCCCACAAGTTCACATCCCTCACTGTCCAATTCAAGTTGCATACCCATAGAGTGACCTCTTTTTCAATTTAGTAGGTAATCTCGAGATAAAAAGATTTCCTGTTTTCTTTACCCCTTGCTGTTTATCCACTAAATCCTTGGAGTGGGGCAAAGGCAAGAACTCACAGACAGGAGAATCCACTGTGTCAACAAGTGAGTTTATGGCTGTATCATAATTTGTCTGATGGTGAAAGCCCCCTATCCCCTACCACCAGAGACAACTGGAATGTGTGATGATCTCAAGCCTGGAGAAGTCTCTAGGCTGCCAAGTCGTTCTTTCCTTGAAGGAGTTGAGTAAGAATGAAATACACGTGAAGGGTTTGATTCTGAGTGAGCTGGAGCATGTGGTGACAGCAAGTGTATGGACAGTGGTAAAGGAGGCAAAGATTCATTGCAAGTCTTCTGTCAACTTTGTTGGGTGGGACCATGCCTCGACTCAGCTAAAAACAATTCTAGTGTGGTAGGAAAGTCAGCAGTTCTCAGTGCTCACCTGGAAGGAGACCCTTATCTTCTGCAGAATCAGAGAACATCTGCCTAAACACCAGGCCCAGGGTTGAATTGAAAGGATGAGAATGTTTCAAAAGAGAACTCAGACTCAGAACAACTCCTACACAAAAGCAAGGCCTTGGTTATAAAAGACTCCAACTCCAGGAGGTGGAAAAAAGATGTGTGGGGAAGGCATGAAGGAAAGGCAGCCACTGTGAGAGGGTAGAGGCCTCCTCTTACTTGGAGACCCTGCAGAGATATAACAAGGAAAAGGCCTCTGAAACTGTCCCAATTTATGGTTTACCCTATGACACTCAATTGTCTACAGACTTAACACTAAGATTAAGTCTCTCAATTGTGGAAGGGAAATCCACTCTTGGGACTGGGAAGGAGGAGCTTGTGTCAGCAGTCCACTGTTGTCACCTGTGAGTGTATATCAACAGGAACTGGGAGGACAGAGTGGGTTGGAACAACTAGATATCAGAACTGAATACTAGGAACACTCATCCATGACTTAGAAGTAAATGTCTTGGCTAGGTCCTCTGGAACTGATTCAGAAATGCTAATGGAATGGACAAGACCTACAGAAAATGAGGTATTCTTTAGCTTCCTTGCATAATTTTCAGGAAGGAGTCAGAAAGCTAAAAGAAACCCTGGAATTGTTATGGAGACCAGATGTGTCACTGGGTTGGATCTTTCACTAGAGTCATGCATTCGTTCAAGCTACCCAAGGCTTTGATGACAGTAACCTTCAGGTACAGACTCGAAGTAGAATGTTATATTGTGGGGTTCCAGAATGAATGACTGAAGTCAAGTAGTTGATCTTAATTATTAGAGGCAAAGTGGAAATAATAGAGAATAGCAATAACAAGAGATGTGGCGAGGGCTAATAGATAATAAATGTGTAGGAAGAACTGGCTTTCCTTTTGCCAGCCAGAAACAAAATGGAACATCATGAAGAGAGAAGGATGGCTGTGGGCATTAGAAAGAGAGGATAGAGGAGAGAGAGAGAGAATGCTCACTCCAGTTTTGAATTCACATATACAAAGTCCATTAATGAAAGGAAGGGTGAGGATCTTTTAACACATAGGTGTAAGGGATATTGTGGTGAGCCAAAAGAAATGATAGTAGAAGTCCAGCTGTGTATAATAAGCCATACCTTGATTATTAGGCCAAGGACCAGTCAAGTGGTAAGCCATCTAGCAAGGACTATTTGGTGTTACACAGCTTAATATTCAGCTGTGTCTTGCTATGAATTTCTTGTGCTCATATTTCCATAGAATGTGTGTGTGAGAGTTCCCTGCTCGGGCCAGTACTTGCTTAAAGTCACATAGACAGAGCCTGTTGCCTCTGAGCTCCCGGCTCTCCCCTTTTAGCATTTGTGTTGGGTATCTGCCTTTTGCAAATATTCTCCTTAGCTACTAGCTGCTAGGCACCTAAAGCCCCCAAACTAGATAAAACGTACTTTTGGAGACAACCTGTCTCCAAGGCCAAGAGCCTGGTCCCCCAGATGCATAGCTTTGCTTCCGGTGCAAATGAAGTTCAGATCTTCCCCTCTTCCTCACTGCCCCAGAGCAACTTCTTAGATCATAGGGATTTCCTCTTACCAGGTGATTCTAGCTGTAATGCAGATTGACTAGCTATCAGCATTCCTGCCCCGCCCCCCCGTCAGGAAACTGTCAGAAAAATAGTGGCAGTTTTATTCTACCCTATCTGCTTCCACCCTTGTTCTCTCCCATTTTGGGGTGCAAATGAAGTTGCCAGGAAGCTTCTGGTGGGGACCCTGCAATCTTGTGTTGTATAATAAACATGAAGGTGTTACTGCTTGGGAAAAGATATAGACCGGTCCCAAGAAGACGTGGCATAGAGAATTGATGACAGGATGAGAGTGGCAAGGGGAAGAGGAAACAGGCATTTTCTGTAGAGGACACAGAACCACGTGACCAGAGAGGAGAGAGGACAGAGTTTCAGTAGAGGGTAAGGTGGATCTCTTATAGTCTATCAGGGCCAGGAGTAAGGAGCAAGGAAAGATGGAGGATGAAGGTACAGGAGATGAAAACATAAGAGCTTAGTTGTTAATAGGACTATGAGAGTACAGTAAAAGTAGTACTGAAGAGGAACTGAGTGTCAGGACAGAACTGAAGCTATGTAGACAGGATTTCATCCCAGACAAATAAAGCAGACAGATAGTGTATCTAGATTTATTCATGCCCTGAATGCCTAGATGGAACTAAAGCTGTATATCAGACTTTTGGAGTAGAGAATTGGTGGCTGACAAATAAAGGAGTTGGACATGAGAGCTCCGTGTATCTGGATCCATTCCTATGAGAGCTCCGTGTATCTGGTGGTAGCATCCCTTCTGGGCCTCTGGGAAGTGTATTATTAAAGGCTGGTCCATTTAATAATACACAAAAGGATATAGTAACCATAGCCTAATGCCAAAAGGGACTTGCATCCATTTACCAGGGTACTTGCACTAGCACACACATGATGCTGAGGTAGCATATAGAACTAACACTGATGCCAGCCTCTAACAATAGGTTGCCTTCCAAAAGAGATGGGATCTTAAATTTGCCTTAGGCTCAAATCTATGCCATAGTGATTCCAAGTGCCCAGAAAACTGGTTTTATCTGCTTATATTCTTCCAGAATATAATTTGGATAGATTTCCTTAATAGTTGGCATAATTCTCATTTTATTCTTTGACCTGAAGAATAAAAGCCATTAGGATAGGGAGTGTTAAGGAGAACCTGCTGAAATTTCCTGACCTCCTTAAACCAAAATAGCAAGTCAGAATAAATAGCTTATGTAGGGGTAATTGTAAGAAACCAGAATATGGGTTATCATCTAAAGCAGGGGTTCTCAACCTGTAAGTGGTGATCCCTTTGCAGGGAGGTGTTGAGTGACCCTTTCATGGGGGTTATATACCAGATATTTACATTACTATTCATAATAGTAGCAAAATTATAGTTATGAAGTAGCAATGAAAAATGTATGGTTGGGGTCGCCACAATATGAGGAACTGTGTTAAATGGTCATAGCATTAGAAAGGTTGAGAAACACTGGTCTAAAGATTGGTGCAAAATTGAAGATCATAAATCATTCACTATGATGTGACATCCAGCACTTAGTTGAACAGGAATGCCTTTTTCGTGGGTTCAAGACTGAACCTTTTGCTTGATGTGACCCTTTGTGAAGTCTAGCTCCAGAGTTTAGTTACACCAAATCTTTTACCCTGTAGAATCTAGTGCTATTTCTCCAAATTATAATTGATATCTGCTATAGACATGAGTTTGCATCCTATATTAGTTTTGTTCCAATTGCTGTGATAAAATATTCTGAGAAAAGAAACTAGAAGGAAACAAGTTTTATTTGAGCTTAGANTTACAGAAAGGATGTAGTCTATAGTGTCAGGGAAAGTAAGAAGGAAGGAGAAAGAAGATAGCCTGTCACATTGCATTGACAATCTGGAAGCAGAGAGGAATGAGTTAATACATGTATAGCTAGTTATACTTATTCTTGTTTTCTCCACTTTTATCCCTTTCTGAGGGAATGGTGCTACAGTGTGTGGGTCATCTCATTTTAATTAACACAATCCCAACAATCCCCACAGACAAATCTGAACCAAACAACCATTCATTGAGACTCTCTTTTGTGGTGACTCTAGATTGTGTCAAGTCGACAAAACTAACCAAGCATGTTCCATGCTCAGAGGGTAACAATATCCTGAAGCATATTGTATAATGTTGACTTCACAGACAAGTATATTCTGCTTCCATTGGATCATGTGGCCTACTTAAAAGACATTTAACCATGAAATCCACATATTGTATCCCATATGTCAAAGGCTACCAATCAAAGAAAATTATATAGTTGCTTTGAAAGCAAGTCATCAGTTGATAGGGACACTGCCCTACAAATCATGATGCTCCTATCAAACCATTGACTATTAGGATATGTGGCTGTATAGCATAATGACCTATGCTATTATGTAATCAAGGGAACATATGTTAGCAAATAATGGCATGAATTCAACATTGATTTTTCTTCACAAGAGTCCCAGAACTATAAATTTTAAACTGTATTCTAAATACTGACCCTTATAACACAGGTAATTGTAGCTCTCACCTCTTATCAGAGAAGCTTCTTTTTGCAACAGATAGAGATGATTACAGAGACCCACAAGTGGTCAAAGTTCAGATAAGAAGTGACTCCGGTGTGACTAATCATAACTGATACATCTGAAATGCAACTCCTATACCAAAGGCTCAGGGAAAATCATAGAGAGTGGTAATATTGTGAGAGTCATAGGTCAAGGATACTGGCTGCTAGATAGTGACCACCAGATGTGTAAAGGAAAATATACCCATTAAATCTCAACCAATATGGTTGCCTCAACAAGACCAGCATAATAACACCAGTTAATATGCCAATGTGGACAAAGGAATTTCTACATGTCCTAGATGAAGAGCTATGAGTCTCAATGAGGACTGAGATAGGGAGAATCATTTTCCACAGAGACAAGATCCCAGACAGCTATCCAATCCTAACTGGCCAACTCTTGACACATGTACATATAAGCAACACTAAATTGACTCAGTATATCATATATATATATATATATATGTATATATATGCAACAATATGGAATAAAAATTGTGAATTTTGAGGGTGTGAGACAGTGGGGGAATTGGGACATAGAAAGAGGGGCTAGAATGATGTAGATACCATGCTCATGCATGACATTCACAAAATATTTTAAAGGTTCTTCATAGACTACATATCATATTAAGAATATGTTCAGAAAACTGCAGCAATTGTGACTGGAAAATAAAAGTGAAGGTGATTAAGGAATCAAAACTCTTGAAATATGTTTAAGAAAGAGCTTGAGCAAGCTAAAAAGCTGGTCAAAGTGTATCGTGTGGTTGGTGCTGATAATGGATACTGTTGGGGCCTTATGATTTTTAATGATGGCAAGACATGAAGCCATGTCCCCCTAAAAGTCTTGGTTCCCACATTTACAGTTTCACTATCTAACTACTATCTTGATCTAATAAATTCTTCCTATAGAATTGGCTCCCAAATACCAACTCTTGTGGAATTACCATTCAAGGAGTCACATGAAGAGAAACCTGAAGTCTATGTCCCTGGAAGAGTGATGTCAGACCATGCAGATGAAGGTCTAAATGTCAATGCAGCCTAAGCAAAGTCCTTAGTAAATCACACATGTTACCCTAGAGCTGAGATGGTCCTTCAACACTCCCAATGTAATCACATGATCTATCACTGCTGATGGACATGGCTCTGGGTAATTCCTTTAGCTGAAGGCTGTGGCTAATGAGGACTTAGCTGAAAGCTGTCAGCTATTCTCTTAGCAGCTGGAGAAATGTGTGCCTTGTTTAGACAGAGTCAGGGGCTATATAGTACAGCATTACTAAGTGTTGGAGCGTTGAGAGCCAAAGAGAATGGCTGGATCCCAAAGAAGATAAGCAAGGGTCCTCCTCAAACCTCAGTTCATCAGAGAGTTCATTATGAGAAAACAGCCTAGAGACAGGCCCAGGAAGGAGCTTTCTGAGAAACAAGCCTGACTATGAGTATATTACATTTGTGACCTGGACAACTTTCTTCAGTCATTTGGGCCTATACATTATACATTTGATTATACATTTAATCAGAAATAGGGGACTATTTCAAAGTGTAATTATAAGTACAAAATACTATATATTTATGAAGCACATGGGGTATTATCACATACTAAGATATAGCATCACTTATTAATTAATAAAATGGGGTATGCAATAATATTTAAAGAAACAATTAGAAACAAATACAAAAGAAATATTCTAATAAGCAGATATATAGATACAAAAGGGTAGATAGTATTGGATTGTAGATGAAAGGGAATTATTTTTCTAAAAGGCAGGTGACTTATCAAATTAATGTTTTATACACATAAAAATTGGAGAATTATAGTTATAAAATTAGCTAATAGACTTAGTAACATAACATTAATATATAAAATTAAAATACAGTTTACATTTAGTGTTTATCTATACATAATAGTTAAATTAATCTTGTATATAAATGTGATTCATAATTATATGTAATTGTGATAAATGTGGAGGTTAGAGAGATGACTTAGTGATTAAGAGTATTTGCTGCTCTTCGGTTCCCAGCATCTCTGTGAAGGGGCTCACAACCATAAGTCCACTTTCAGGTGACCTAATACCCTCTTCTAGCCTCTACTGGCACCTGTATTCATGTACATACCCTCCAGGAAGATATATACAATATTAAAAGTAAAAGTAGAATAATATGAGCAAAAAGTTTGCATAAATGTTCCTTTTATCCCACAAAAGGAATGGCTCTCATATTCTAGCACATGTCTAAAACAGTATATTTGTAATATTAGGTGGCTATGCTTTATNCAATAAGATTCAAGCAACAGAAGATAAAGAAATATAAACACTTAGAAATGACATTGAAAATTGTTTCAAAGATTTTTAAGAATTCATTCAGAAACCCTGCTTTGTCCTCATATATTTTTCTTATTTAATCACAGAATAATACATTTACAAATATACCAGCAGATTCATCAATCTCTAGTCTCTTGCCCTTCTCTGCCTTATTTCTTATCATGAACCCTGGCTCAGTTGTGTGGAAGATCTACTCTTTTCTCATGTGTGAGCATTTTGATTTGTTGGAAATTTCATTCCCTAAACATTTCTCATTGCTGAATTCCCAGGAGCTATATCCTTCATTGTAATTGAGTAACAGTTTTCAGGAGAAAGTTTCTAGGGCATACAGTTTGACAAATGGCAGGAACACTGTAGAAAAATAGGGATATATTATTCAATAATAGCAGAGGTGTTGTGGAATATTTGTTTATGCTGTGAAGATGTGTCTTTGCCAAGGTGTCTTCTGATTGGTTTAATAAAGAGCTGAATGGCCAACGAGCTAGGTGGGAAGAGGTTGGGCAGGATTTCCAGGGACAGAGCGGACTCTGGGAAGAAGAAAAGTGGAGATGCCAATGAGACACAGAGGAAGTCAGACATACAGAATTAAGGAAAGGTAAAAAGCTGTGTGATAAAATATAGATTAGTAGAAGCAGGTTAAAATAAGTTATGAGAGCTAGTGGGACAAGCCTAAGCTAAGCCTTAACTTTCTTAATAAGAAGTCTCTGTATTATTATGTATGAGCTGGAGGTCCAAAGATAGTCTAACAAAAAAGCTTGCTATTCAGAGGATCATGGATGAATTATCCAAAATGAGAATAAGAAATGTGTAAGTTTGCTTAATTTTGTAGCTGATTAAAATAACTCCTCATGCTAGGGCAAACTGATTTATGTCATTTAATTAAGGACAATCCACACATCTTTCCCAATAGATAACTAAAGATCCATACCATACCTCCCCATGTGACCAAATCTGCAATTACACACACACACACACACACACACACACACACACACACACACACATAAACACACACACATATATAAAAATGATGATGACCTAAGAAATCAGGGAACTTTCTCTAAAAATTTTCACTTTCATTTGCAATTTATTAAGAAAGTTTTGAAAGATTTCCTAGTGCACATTTAAAGTTAAAAAATGAATCCAATACTTAGACTTCATGAAGGCAAGTGGAGGACACAGACCACCATTTTGATGTTAACTCTGATTTATGTGTTTTCAGGTAGTAATATGAAATTGGTATTGTAGAATTACAGCTGCATGAAGCATGAAAAGCTCTGACACATAGCTTATAACACAGAGAATGAAGCTCAGTTGAGTGTTTGCCTACAATGCAAGAAGTCCTTGGGTCAATCCTCAGCACTGCATTAGCTGGACTTGATAGCTGAGGCTTGGATCCCAATACTCAGAGTAGAAATCAGAAGGATTTGAAGGACAGCCTTAGGTACAAACTTAGTTCTAGATTACCATGGTATATCTGAGACTCTGATTCAAAATATATAACCGTAATATTGTAAAGTTAAAAATAATANTCAAAATATCTTTATTTATTAACTTACTTATTGTTCGATTTTATTTACAGATGGTGTCATGTGATTCAGGATAGCTTTTAATTGCTGGTCACTATTCATTGCCCCCATACCTCAAAGCTAACATTACAGGCCTCTGTCATTTTGCCTGATAAAATCAGTCTTTAAATGTTGGATTTCACATATATGCTGTGGAAACTGAAGAGAAAATGCAAAGANAAGAAGAAGAAGAAGAAGAAGAAGAAGAAGAAGAAGAAGAAGAAAAGAAGAAGAAGAAGAAGAAAAAAAAAGAAGGATGAGGAGGAGGAGAAGGATGAGGAGGAGGAGAAGGATGATGAGGAGGAGAAGGATGAGGAGGAGGAGGAGGAGGAGGAGAAGAAAAACCTACATTCATGGTTCAAACATGAACTGAATTTTTAAATAAATAATGATATGATGTGATTATGATAAAGACTAGTTGTCTGATTTTTCAGGACCATATCTATACTTTCTCTAACTGAAATCTGACAGGCATTGTCCCTAGGAGTATATATTTATTCATATATATTGTATATATGTGACTGCCACTCTATTAAAATGGTATGCTGAACAAGCAACTGATGCTCAGGAGTAATCCTCTGTGATCAAAGATGGTACTCATTAATCCACTAAAGATTTTAAAAGATGATTATGAGGTAGTGAGCATGTTTGGGTGGGTAGTAAATGTGCTGTGAATGAGAAATGCTTTCCTCCATGCTCATGTCTTTGAACACTTGGTCCCCAGTTGATGAGTATAGCTGAGGGTAGAGTACCTGCTCAGGTACTCTCAGATTTCCACCTCGAGCTCTACAAAAGCAAGCAAACAAACAAACAAACAAGTGCCCATTAGTTTCATTTTAAGTGCTCACATTTCCAAATCTCTATCATTGTAATGGCTAATGCAAGTCTTTGGAGAAGGGGTGTGTGGAGTGTTTCCACTGCTCAGGTCTGAGCCACTCTCTGCTCTGTCCAGTATGTCTTCCCATCCAGAAAACCACATGTGCCAAAGCTTCAGGGGCTGAGCCATTTCTTCCCATGGAGCTGGGCTGACNTATTCAGGTGCACTATTCTAGAGTGCCTTATTTAAGCCAGCCTGTGGTTAGTGTTGGTGCACACACTTCAATATCTCATGCTCCAGCAACTCAGGCTCTGGAGGAAATGACCTGAGGGTGGATTTGTACTTTCCTTCAAAACAATTATGAAGCTGTATCGCTTCTACTCCAAACCCCAGTGCCCTATCTTTGAAAGCAGAAATGTATCTGCCTGTTTCGTTCTTGGGAATACTTTTTCTTTGAGTGTTTTCTTATAACACCTTACTGAGTTTACAAGGCATGGTGAGGTTGCTGTTTTCAATGCAGTTCATTCACTTTCTCAGTTTATCCTGGAATTGCTTGTGCAAAGTAAGGACCATGTGCATGCCTCTGTCAACAGCATCAAAAGCATAATTCTAGGAAAGCTGTGCCATACCCTGATGGCTTACTTATCNACAGTCTTGCTTAGGGTTAGATTTGGGCTCCTCTGAAGAAATGCTTCCCTCTCACCAAGGCTTCTTTATTTCTGTAGAATTAAAAAAAATGATGACCTACTTTCATCTTAGCACATACCCACATGCAGAATTGCTTTCTGTGCACCTGTTATAGTATCAGTTAGACAAGTATTTACACATTTCACAGAAGAAGGGTTGTGGACATTTATGACTGTGACCTGAATCAAGGTGAAAACTTGATTCAGAAAATATTGTATTAATTGATTTGAGCCTGTGAAGTACCGTAATTGTTGATATCTTCTGCTGAATGTGTTATTTCTCATCGATAGTGCCACTGTCTTTGCAGACATAAACACGACCTGGAGGTTAATTCCTGTGCTGGCTAGTTTTTGTCTAGTTGACACAAACTAGAGTCATCTGGGAATAGGGAACCCCACTGAGGAATTGGCTCCACCAGACTGGCCTGTGGGGGCATTTTTTCTTAATTGTTTACTGATGTAGAAGGGTCAAGCACACTGTGGGCAGTGCTATCTCCTAGCAGATGGACCTGGACTGTATGAGAATGGCAGGTGAACCAATCAGAGGAAGTAAGACAGGGCATAGCATTCTTTTGGGTGTTTCTATTTCAGCTCCTGCCTCCAGGTTCCCACTTCTTTTTCTGTCCTGATTTATCAGGACACATGAAGCACATAAACATATTCCTCTCCACATTGCTGTTGGTCGTGGTGTTTATAACAGCAACAGGCAGAAAACTGGAACAACTCCATCAGAGGAAAGAGCAAACACTAGATGTTTGTCCTCTCTTGTCACAGAACTCCTCTGCAGAGAAGGAACACAGGTGCCACATGGACTTACCACCTGCACTGTCACAGCCACTGTTCTGAGCACATAAACTGAACTAAGAAAGGGATTGAAAGTTGCAGAACATTTCAGAATACTTCACACCTGAGGAGACAATGGTACTTTTGTTTTCTTTGTTTTCATGACATGGGTCAGAAGAGGTGAAAATAAGCATGTTTTTATGATGTTTCACTTAAAGAGAGGGCATGAAGGTTGATATTTCAGACTTGATTGTCAACTTCCTAGTCAGTGCCAGAGCCCATTTTTCAGAACATTAAAAAAAAAATTCTTCATCCTTGTAGAGAAATTATCCAACAAGAAAAGCTGAAAGTACGTTGTCTGCAATCACAACTGAGCATCTATATTGATATAATTAATATTTGGTAAGTTCTGTCAATGAAGTTAAGAAGAGGAAATGCTAAATACCAGCTTATTCATTTGAGGAATTAGATTTTAGGTAAAAACTACTAACAAAAGCTACTCTTAGAAATCATTAAGGATGTGTAACATACCACTTAGATTCTGAAGCTGTTCTGTGAGTTCATAGGTAAAGATCAGGTGCTGTGTGTGTGTGTGTGTGTGTGTGTGTGTGTAACAGCAGAGGAGTGGAGAGATGCTTGCAGTGGGCTTTAGCAATAGTTAAGGAGAAGCTCTCCATTGAAGAAATTCTGGCTTTCATCTCTTGCCAGTCTCCAAGGATCCAGGAATGGATCATGACCAATATGAACATGGCTGCATGAAGAGTTAGGAGGTGATGTTTAAAACAGTGACAAAGTGACTTGGGAGCTGATGGAAACTGGATCTAGCCAATTAATGCTCTTTGTGTCTGTACAAGACTGTACCTGTGCTGGAAAGATGGCTCAGCGGATGAAGGCACTTGCTGTCAAGCTTGAGGAGCTGAATTCAATCCCCAGAGCCCACATGGTGGAAATGAGAGAGACTGACTCCCTCAAATTGTCTTCTGACTTCCACATCTGTGCTATGGCACATGTGTACCCATACAGAGCCTCCCCTGTAAATAAATAAGTCTAAAAATAACTTTAAAAAGAATGTCTTCATCAGCTTTAGATTTGTAAGAGGTCATGCTCTTAGAAAATATTTTGATTAGATTCTAGAACCTCCAAATACATAATTTTTGAGGTATCCATTTTTTTCTCTTAGGAAACACTTGGATTATTTATGGCTCAAAAATTATTTATTTCTAAAAAGCCATTCTACCTAAATTCTAAGCTTGCAGAGATTCCTGGGACATTGGATCAGTGATATTGATCCACAGTGCGAAGTTGCAGGTTGTAGTTGTTTCTCTTAGTGGCTGCCACATAACATATTAACCACAAACCTGGCTGTCTTCAGCTCCTATTCTGAATGCAACAGTGTCTTCCTGGAAGAACAACCCACCTCCATGTGCCATTCATGGACATATTCACATGCACGGCAGTTAGGCCTAGAACATGTTCTCCTCACCAGAGCCTTGGGGTGGATCTAGGAGATAGAATTTTCCTTTCTTCTTCCCACCCTCTTCTTCCATCCTCTAGTTCCTCATCTTTACCCATTAATTTGCATATTGAAGTGCCCCACAGAGCAATGGATCTGGGTGGTGGTACTTCTAATAGCTTTATAAGAAAATTTAAAGACACTGTAACTAAAATACTAAAGCTTTGCCTTGAAGGCCAATTGGTGGATATGGAGTTTAATCTTTTAAGTTGTTCTGTATTTGGACAACCAAGTCAGTTTTCTAAGAAAGCAGCAGATTAATATCTTTTCAAAGGCTGTCTTAGACTTCACCTCTAACCTACAGACTTTGGGAGGGGTGGGGACACAAAGGCAATCAATCATTCTTGTACTTCTAGTCAGAAATGGTGAGCCACATTTCTGAGCTACAATGTGCACTTCTTTCATTATGTCTTTCACTCTTCTCTCATTCTTTTTGTTGATGGGCTCAGGCAATTCTTCAAATGTTGGGTCTAATTGATTTCTGCCATCATCAACCTGTATTTCTCCTGNGACATTTGTGCTTAGGGACTTTAACTCCGAACAAATCATTGACAATGCATACATGCCAAGCTATTTATAATGTGCACGTGCTAATTCTTTTTTACAATATAGAGGACAAACACATCTTTATAGTAGTGAACATAAAAGATTCCTCTTGTTCGCTTTCAACTTGCACATATGCTTGGCAGAATTCCCCTGAGTACTGCTTCCAGTACTCCAGCTACAGTTTTTCAAATTTTCATTATTCATGAAATACCCAAAGTGNTTTTACTGCTACCAAAGTAGTGATTTTTAGTTATATATGAAGGAATAAAAGAGTGGTAGTGTGACAATATTTAGCATAATTAAAACATACTGTGAAACCTAATGATCAGCCTTTCTATTTAATGAAGGGATAAAGAAGACATTCATAACAGTCTCCCCACAAGGCTAGAATACAGGCAGGTTCTCATGGATAGCTCTTCGACAGTCTGTGTTTTTCCAATTTATTCCTAAAGTTCATAAAATTAGGCAAAGATCCAGTACTCCTGCTGATCATCTGGTCTACTTACAGTGACCATGGGCTCAGACAAGAGAAGACTTCTGAGTAAAGATTTGTTCCAGTACAAATAAACTGGCAGAGATACCAGAATTTACCATGGGTGCTCAGGTGTTAAAATCTGGCATGGTACTCAGTGGATTTCTTCCTCATGTCTCTGATATATTTTCCTCAGAAAAGTATTTATCTACCAAGCTAGGACTAGTAGCCCAGGCCTATACTCCCAACACTGGGAGATACACACAGGAGGATTCCCAGTCTGAGGCCTGTCTAGGATACAGAGGCAGACCCTGTCTTAGAGATTTATGCTTCCAACTCCAGCTCTCACAAACGTTTGTGTTCTGTTTTTATTTAACATCTGAAATTGGTGAGAAAGGTGTACGGGAAAGAAACATGTAGATAGGTCTCTCCAAATGGGCAAAGGATGTGAAGATACTTGAAAGTGCTCATCAAAAGGTGGTTTCAGCAGAGGAAGCGTTCAGCAATCAAGTAAATAAGATGGCCCATTGTTGTAGAATATTATTTTAAGGTGTGTTACTTTTGTTCATGTTCTGGAACATTTGTTTAGTGATGCAAAGATGTGTTACATTTGTTTGATTAAATAAAATTCACCTGCTATGAGGAGGCTAAGTCACCAACTATCTGACAGGAAGTGATAGGGAGGAACCAGGTGGAGAAGGGCTTTTAAGTTGGAGCAAGGAGAAGGATGAGGGCTTTTGGGGAGACCAGAGCAAGGAGAGGAGGTGAGCTACTTGCTGTTCAGCCTTTCTGGGCAGAACTCCACCTCAACTTTTGAATCTTGAGTTCTTTAGAGGAACAGAGATTTAGAAACNTTCCCTTGGTAGCTTTGAAATAGTGCCTGAGGGAACAGAATCTCCCCAGGCTATGGCTTTTGCTGCCAAACTGCTTCTGGTAGTGGGGGAGTTACAGCTGCTGATTAGGACAGCCATGGCTTAAAAGGCAGCAACAGTTTACAAAAAGGACAACAGCCCATGTGTGGACAGCCAGATTCTTTCCCAGCCATTCTTGTCATTGCCCAATGGGCGCATGAACAAAGCAGCCATGATGGCAGACATAGATGTCATGCATGGGCTAGACAACATAGCCTTCTACTCACTGAGGCTGACCTGTCTACAGCTGCTGCTGAGTGCCCGGTTTTCTAGTAGCAGAAATCAACATTAATCCCCAGATATGGCACCATTTTCTGTGATGACCAGTCTGTGACCCGGTGGCAGGTTGACTGCATTGCACCACTTCCTCCATGGGAAGGACAACACTTTGTCCTTACTGGAGTAGATATTTATTCTGGTTATGGATTTGCCTTTCCTCCGTGTAATGCTTCTACCAAAACCACAGTACATGGATTTACAGAATGCCTTACCCACTGTCATGGTATTTCACACAGTTTTGCTTCTGACTAAGGAATTCAATTGACAGAGAAGTGTAACAGTGGGCCCATGGTCATTATCATGGAATCCACTGGTCTTACCATGTTCAACACCATCTTGAATCAGCTGGACTGATAGAAAGATGGGATGATCTTTTGAAGACACAGTTGCAGTGCCAATGCAATGGCAGAAGCCTGGAGTGCTGGGACAGGGTTCTTCAGAAGGCATTATATGCTTTGAATCAGCATCCAATATAAGGTTTGGTTTTTCCTGTAGCCGGTATCCATAGGTCCAGGAATCAAGGTGTAGACAAGGGAATATTTCTAATGACTATCACCCCTAATGACATACTAGGAAAACTTTTGCTTCTCATTCCCACGACCTTAACTTCTACTGGCCTAGAAGTTTTGGTTCCAGAGGAGTGAGCATTCCTGCCAGGAGACATAACAAACATTTCTCTGAATTGGAAGCTCAGACTTCCCCTTTGACATTTTGGACTTCTGATGCCCTCAAGAAAGGAATACAGTGTTAGGAGGAGTGATTGAGCCAGATTATCATAGGGAATTAAAATTGCTTCTCCATGATGGAGGTAAGAAAGATTATATCTAGAGTGCNGGCTATGCTTTAGGGAGTCTCTTGGTGCTACTGTGTCCTGTGACTAAAGTCAATGGGAAAATACAACAACCTAAGCCAGGCAGGATGACAAAGTGCATAGACCTTCCAGGAATGAAGGTATGAGTCACTCCTACAGGAAAAGAGTCAAGACCTGCTGAGATGCTTCCTGAGTATGGAGGATAGAGAATGGGTAGTAGAGAAAGATAGTTAGAAATACCAGTGAAGGTCATGTGAACAGTTGCAGAGCAGAAATGGGGATTATAATTGACATGAGTGTTTCTGCTGTATTTTGTAAAAATGTGTTTGTACAGATATTTATGTTTTCTTTCCTCTATTTCTTTATCATCAATTAGAGAATATGAGTGGTTATCATATTTAAATTTGAGATACTGAAAGAATGTCCTTCAAGGGACATTGCCACCTATTCTAAATTCATAATGAGTTTGAAGTTAGTTGTATGAGAGATAGTTTTATCATGTTAGGCATAATTATGACCTGGTTAAATATATTTAGTGCATTTGCAATTGTACGTGGCATAGTTATATCATGTTAGGCATATTTATGACTTTGTTAGATATATAATATATTTCCAATTACATGTGGGGCAGTTATATCATGTTAGGCATAATATAAACTGATTATTGTTTTCATTTGGAAATTAAGCATGATGTATGGAAATATGATTGTGTGTCAAGTTAACAAGGGGTGAACCTGTAATGGCTATCCTTTATTGCCAACTTGACTACGTCTGTAATTAACTAAAACTGAAGTGGTTGAGTAGACCTATGAGGCATTGTTTTTCTTACTTAAATCATTCAAAGTGGGAAGACCCACTTTCAATCTGATCTTTTAAGGAAGGAAGATCCACCTTTAACCTGGGCCACACCACTGGCAGCCTTATATGTAAAGGCCATGGAAGAAGTAGTAAGNATGCTCTCTTTGCCAGTTTGCTTTCACTTTCATTGGCAAGTCCATTCCTTCACCAGAATTATAGCCTACTTACTCAGGGTTCTGACTTATACTGAAGACCAGTTGAGACATCCAGCACTGTGAACTGAACAACTGTTGAATTATTGAACTTTCCATTGGTAGACAGACATTGTTGGACTAGGTGGTCCACAGACTGTAAGCCATTTTTCCATTCTAGTAAATCCCAGTTCTGTTCATCTAGAGAACCCTAATACACTTGCTAATTCTTTGTTTTTATAAAAGTTGTTGAAATTATACAAAATTTCTTATTACTTTCAGAATTAATTTTATGTTTTAATGCACTATTTTGGTACACTAATCACTTTTGTGAATTAAACACCTAATACAACATAAATAGTAGTACAAATTCTACAGCTATAAACAATCTGAGATTACCTTAATCAGATATGATCTGATGTAAATACATGAAATTGGATGTAGTATCCACACTGTATGCACAGACTTCTGTTTTGTTGAGAGTAGAAGGAATTTAATGACTGTGGTTTTCATGGCAATGCTTGAGGAGTGTTTGTATGTGTCTGAGAGAGACAGAGAGAGAGAGAGAGAGAGAGAGAGAGAGAGAGAGAGAGAGAGAGAGAGAGAGAGAGAGAGAGAGAGAGAAAAGAAAATGAGAGAGAATGACAGTGTGAAGTGTAATGGGCATGCTATCCACCAGGATCCTATCCCTTAATTTTCCAACCTGCCTGTGGATCACCAGGCAGGATCCTGGGTTTGTGGGGTGTGAAGCTGGGAATCATGACATTTATTCTGACCCTTTATCCATCTACTGTCTCTCAGGGTAAATTTCTTTGGGGACCTGCATTACTCTTTTCTCTTTTTCTTTTTTTTTGTGGCTGTAACAATATACCCAAGCTAGGTACTTTATAAGGTTAAAAGGTTTATTTAAATCACAGTTGGGAAGTTGGAAATCAAGTTTGAGCTGCATCATCTTCTTGGCCTCTGGGAGGAACTACTGGCTACATCAAATCATGACAACTAGCAGGAAAATGTGCAAAATATGGCAGAAAAAGTGACATAGGAGAGGTCAGGATTACTCCTTTATAACAACTCTACTCCTGTGAGACCTAACCCATTCTGAGAGACCAGCACTAGTCCCTGTTAAGAGTGCTCCTGTGACCTAGTCACTAAGTCCCTAGGCTCCTATTCTTAAAGATGCTCCACCTCATAATATATCAGGGACTATCCTTCAGTACATGGACCTTCTGGAGAAACACCATACCCACATCACAGCAGGACCATTATTATTTAATTTTCCCAGTAGTAGTCCTTGGCAAATCCTGCCCAGCAAGCTTTCAAGAACTTCTTTCCAAAAGAGCTGTGCTTCCCTCTCAGGATCAGATTCTCTCAGCAAACATATTCAGCAGTTCCTTCCATTGGGAAAGGCCACAGACAGAACTGTTTCACCTTTTCTAACTACAAACTCAGGGAGGGATGTGCATTCTAGTCTTATTCAATATGGAAATCTTCTCAACCACCTCCTCCATAGCTGTATAATGATGCTGTTCCCATACACCTTTAGATTAGGCCTTGGTTAGAAACATCTGTAATGAGGTTGTGGGCTTTCCATGAGTTCTACAAAAGTTATAGTCATCTGCTTTGGCAGAACTAAAGAGCACCATCTCACAAACCTGAAGGCCATCTCACTACTGAGCAAAGTTGGAGCCCCCTGCAGAGTTGGCCATAGCTAATGCCACTATTGTGTCAGACCTCAAGAACACACCTGTAACTCAGTATTTCTGACTTACTCCATGGTGAAGTAATGTGAAAAAAATTCTATTTCTAAACACATTTGGCAAATGGTGAGACAATTGCTATCGTATATCCTTACCCAAGTTCAATGAGAAACAGTAAGAAAAATTGCTTTTTTTTTTTAGCTATTTTGGTTCCTAATATATTTTAGGATGGTCTTAATATACATGTATTTATGTCTGGACATTAACAACTAGAATGTAATTATCATAATATGTTTTCTTCAACACCAAAATGTATACTGGTCAGTGGGTCACTGTATTTTCCTACTAAAATAAAATTGCTTAGAAAAGATATTATGGAAAATGTTCATGGGATTCTGCCTAAGGAAAGCAAAAACCTGACATCAAATTTCTTAAGTTTGTGGAAGTACTTTATTAGCTAGAAACATTACAATACTTGTGCTTTACTAATTTAATATCCAAACTTTGGGTCCCAGAGCCAGGTGTGGCCCCAGATTCTTTCCTAATTTCCTACTGCCCCTCACAAGATGGGTCAGCGCGTACACACACACACACACACACACACACACACCTGTCTCTTATACACATCTAGATGGGAAGAGAAGGAGAGGTTATGGGTACCAGAGACGGACAAGAATTCTAAAATCAGAGTGAAGGAACCAAGAAACAACCCCCAGACATACCTACCTGTAAATGATACACTCGAACACACACACACACACACACACACACACACGCACGCACACTCATACACCTAGTCTCTATGACAATCCCTGCAGCATGACTCTTTCTCCATTTCCTTTTCCCTGCCTCCCAGCACAAATCTGTTTGAGTCTCTTCGACCATGGCAACAGAGAACTCATTCTAGTTAGAATCTGTGGGCTTGAGCTGGGAGATAGAGGAGCCCAGAAAAGCATCTTTTTCAGGAGAGAGTAAGAGGGGAAGATGGAGAGCCTCCATGGCTTCATTGAGTTCTATCAGCCTGAGGACCTTCATTGCTCCATAAACAAGCACAAACCAGAAGTCACTTTAATTTCATATATTTACGCTGCTTTATTTTTTTCTTTTCTCCATTCTGCCTTTCTCCTCTCCTCCAGACAGATTGCATCTTATTTAATGAAAACCTGTGCTATCATGAAGTGATGTCCCCATGTGGTTCATCACATGGTTTGGGAAACATTTACATGAAAGGTGCAGTTTTCCCCAGGTTTTAATTTCTGAAACTATAACTTGTATGATATATTCTCTTTAAATTATATGAATATCGTGCCAACTGAATGTACAAAGATGTTTTTTAACAAGATGGTTATGTTTTTTGACATTGTAATGGCATAAATGCTGCCAATATTTTATAAAAACTGAGGTGTGACCTTGAATTTGGACCTTTCTCTCTGTGTTTATCATCCTCTCTTGTGATGCTGGGCAACACTGCGACAGCACCCAATTAGCCACAGAATTTGGGGGAGACAGAGATCATGTGACAGGCTCTGATTTGGCTCAGTCTGGATGCTTCACAGGTGAGACATATTCAGTCCATGTGGAGTTGGTGATGTTTCATTTAGGATGTGCTTGTTTGGATTTAACCCCATCAGAAGTAGAGTGTATCCTTTTCAAGCTTATTTTTGGCCCCAGTTTCTTTCATTGGCTAACAAATCTTCAGTGATAACATTAAATGTTAAAATCATTCAGAAAAAAACGGTCTTAGGATTAGAAGAGTAGGGAATTGGCTAAGATATAGTAATTTATAAGTAGCACTTTTGTCTGATCTATGAACATGCTAGCAAATGTAGATGGCTTCATAAATATTTTTGGTATAATGAAGTCTTATCCAAACTATCACTTGTATGTGTGTTTCCTGAATTTCTTCTTTTTTTTTCCTAGCAATTTTGGATTTCTCTCACAAGGCTCTCTAAAATTTTTCTATATTAACTGCTGACGTAGTGTGGATGATTGCTCCCTTCAGGCCCATATGCTAAAAGGCTTGGTCTCTGGCCTATGGTACTATCAGGAGGTGATGCAGCCTCTAGTATATCCTAAGGGCTAGTGGAAGCAAGTTAAGATCACTGGAAGGACTTCCTGAAATGGGATGTTGGTACTCCAGATTTTTCCTTGCTGTCCACCACCTGAGATCATGAAAAGAAGAACATTCCTCTGTCATGAACTTTGCAGGGCCAATGTAAGGTCAATGGCCACTTAATGAAACCTCTAATACTTGATCTAATATAAATCTTTTTCATTTTCAATTGTTTGTCTCAGATGTTCAGTACACCAATGAAGACACTAGAAGAATTACAGGTCAAGGTACGAAATCCAGAAACATATTTGACCTTTAATGACATCAATTCCAGAAAGAAGTAAAGTTCAGCGAGGAGAAGCTTAATGTTGCCATGGGGAATTTGGGCAATGTGAATGACAGATGTGATGGCCTCAGGGTTGGTGTGCTATGACAGCACTACTCCTGAATCCTTCACAGAGGAATAAGATGACTCTAAACCCACACTGCATATTTCAGCCTTTAGTATTTTGGTTTTGTTTTGAGTGTTGTAGTTCAATGTAAGCAAGGGCTGCCACTAGATTCTATGAAAAAAATATATATGTATATATAAAATGTGTGTGTGTGTGTGTGTGTGTGTGTGTATGTGTATGTATTTGGGACCTATCTATAGACCATGAGAAAAAGAGTCACAAAGGCTGGACTATTTTTGTAAACACTGGCTCAAAATAACTGATTAATGGATGTAGCCTCTATTAACTCTCTGTAAGTCAGAATCCCAACAAATACTTTAGCCAGCTCTGCCCCCAGCTTCATTCTAGTGACAAGCGAGGGCCCAGCACAAGTATAGGCGCCAGACAAGCCAGGCTATTTTAGAAGGAAAAAAAAGATGTTTTGAGTGTGTGTGTGTGTGTGTGTGTGTGTGTGTGTGTGTGAGAGAGAGAGAGAGAAGGAGAAAGAGAGAGAGAGAGAGATAATTAGAGAGAAATTAAGTCACTTGTAATGTCTATAAGGCATATAACCACTGATTTGATATCCTGAGTCCATATTCTATTATAAGTGAAACTTATCAGGGTTGGGTTTAAATTTATTTTAATGCTCTGACATTTCCATTTCTTTTTCTTTTTGTTTAGATTGACAAATAAACAGGTGTTCTTCAATCTATATCAATTTGTTTTGGATGCTTCTGTCTCTCTGATGACTCCTGGGATTTTAAAGCTTACCTGTGGCTTGCTTGTACCTCTGACATGAGTTCACTGCCCTTGCAAGTACTCCAAAGAATGCATTGCTTGTATAAGAGGAAAAGTGGCTCAAAGCAGCAGAGCAGGCACTCTGAGTAACTAAGAATTATTTTCCTCTCTTTTGAAAACCACTTCTGTAGATTAACTTCATGGTGCAATACTGTGTCTGGCACAATCTATCTTGCATAATAACACTCTACAGTAGGTGATTCAAACAGCCTCTGAATAAGCAGTATTCCATTTCCCTCAGAGCCTGGGCTTCCAACAGAGCCATGTTCAGCCAGAAGTTGGGGAATAAATAAAGCATATTGTTATGAAGAATCTCTTTAAGGCTTATGACTATGCAAATTTATTTAAATATATACATTAGGACAGTGTGGATCTGAAGATTTAAGGGGTCTTTGAAAGTCCTATGTGTTTTTAACATCTAACTATTGCTGATGCAAGTCTTCTTTGTTGAATTTTTCTCTTTCCAAGATCTTATTTATCACCTCATAACGATGGTCATTGCCTCATCCAATTTTTAACCTCTCTAGGTGCCTGCACACAAAGCATTGTTGTTGTTACTGTGCTTAGTGCTCAAGCTCTGAGTACACAGGGCAGTTTTAGGAAAAATTCATGAGCTTCTCACATTTAAGGTATTTCAGCACATGTCAACATTTCTGTTTTCCAGCTGTAACTCAGGGATCTCATTAAAAATGTTAATGATAAGTGACTGGCAGCTGCTTCATTACCTGTGCTACTGAGGCATGCACAGAGCCACTAATTTTTATTAGTGATTAGCTCTGAGATGTCAGGATGTCAGAGTGGATCCATGAGAATCTTCTAGTGCTAATATGAAAGGAATGAAGAGTGTAAAGGCCTTGCAGAGTTGAGGGCCCACTCAAGCCTTTTGCCTCCAGATTCCGATGAGACAAATTCCAGAAAGCTTCAAAATCTCTGAGCTCTGTGTTGAACATTGGAGACCAGAGGAAACACACACACACACACACACACACACTCACACACACACACACACACACTCACACACAGAGAGAGAGAAGAAGCATATTAATACAATCAATTGTTGTACTAAAAGATTAGCTTTCTTTCTAGAGTCTGTCCTTTCTTCCATCATGGACCACCTGCTCTTCTTACTCAGTCTCAGNACTTGTTTCTGTACAGTGCCCCTATGGGGGGGTAGTGGTAATGCAGTTTCTTGCTATTTACACATGAGTCTAATTGCAGAGCTTGCGAAACCATTTGTTTCTGCAGTAAATAATGTTTACATAATCCTAACATACTTTGAGTCTACATAATTGACATATTGATAAANCCAACTGCTTTGTACTTGTAAGGTTTCAGAAAGTGAGTGGCCAGTCCTACTGTTTGCTTACCTCCTGTGTTCATTCCCTTGCCAAACTAACAGTTTTTTTTTTCTTTTCTCTTCATGCAAAGAGGAACTGAGTTACCCCTGTCCTCCTATGGTCCCCACAAAAGTCAACCGGACTGTTAAACCTCAGGTCTCCCAGCCCTGTCAGTTCCTAACTAGCATCAAGCAAGATTCAGAAACTCGGTTTCTTCTTTGGCTTCATCAATTGTGATCTTTAAGCCATCTTAAAATTGTCTTTTCCTTGAGATATACTATTTTAAATACTAAATTTTAATGATGCCTATTTATATAATTAAAACAATAATTTAGAGAAGGCCTAAAAATATAAGTAAAAATATCTCCACCTCATATATACTATTTTATCAGAAAAATAATTTATATATTTCATATCATTTTTCTATTTACCAATATAAACCATGTATTTTGAATTAATAGTATGAACTCTGAAGATACCACTATCGCTTGTCTTTCTGTTTTTATTCAATACACCATTTCAAAAATATTTATTTCATTTTATNTATGTATCTCTGTGTATATATGGAAGCCAAAATGGGCACCAGATCCCTTGGAGTTACAGTTACAGGTGGTTTTAAGTGGGTGCTAGGATCCAAAATCTGTCCCTGTGAAGGAGCAGCAAGCAGTCTTAACTGCTGCTCCATTTCTCCAGCCTGCTCCATACATTGTTTTCATGTTTGTTAAGACTGAAAAGATTTATAGTCCATTCTCTAATCATAACTATGTCTTCTCTTCTTTGTCTACATGCCAATGATGTAGACAGAACAGCATGTTAGGATTATGGAAAACATTAGTCACTAGAGAAACAAATGGTTTTACAAGCTGTGCAGTTGGACCCACATGTAAATAGCAACAGAAGGCATTACCACCGTCCCTCCATAGGTGCGCTGTATGGAGACAAGTCCCAGGGACCGAGTCATTTATTGAAGAAGAGCAGGTGGTCCATGATGGAGGAAAGGGAAGACTCTAGGAAGACTGAAGTCCTGGGGAGAGTGGCTTCTGCCCTCTGCTGCCCCAGGATTAAGACCCCAGGAAAGAGAGGCTCCATAGTATAAGTTACTAAGCCTTCCTGTGGTTGTTTACCTATTTTCTTTACTACATCCAGGAAGCATGGAACCAGGAGGTAAGTGAGAGACAGAAAAGCCTCTTCTACTATGAATGCTGTGATAGGGAACGAATAAGGGAGGACTCCAGTGTCAATGAGAAATACCTGGACCAGAATTAGAGTGTCAAACCGAGACTTCAAGTTAGAATTAAAATCATGTCATTCACCCAGAACCTTAGAGTTGCTGTGATATGGTAGGTGGTGTGTGTCTATCTAATACCATATGTCCACCCTCTTCTTGAGNTTTTCTCTTTATTTATGTTGTTCTTCCAGGGCAGGCCAGGGTGGTGGTCATTATTTNAAGGTGTCATTGCCTAGCTACACTTATTCATGAGAGTAACTGTGGGCGGGGTGCACCCTAGTCACATGTTTTCAAGAACTGAAAAGGCTTCCTTTAGTTACCCTTCATTATACTGAAGTGTACTTTACTTCAATTTATGCTTTCAACAATCTGACCATCTAATTTTCAGCCTTGAATAATTTAAGTTTACTCTTGGTTCCTCCTTTTCTTTTTCTCCCTAAGAATTATTATGACAGCACCATTTCAAGATGTCTAAAGGTGAAGCCTGGTATGAGTGTTTAGAGGCACAATGAGTCTGTACTCACAATCTTCTAGAGTCTCCTGTTGCTCTTGTGATATAGGGACATATATCTATTACATGCACACNGGGTAGCCCCATGNTCTGATCTTCCTCACATCCTGCTGTTCCATGATATCAGGAGAACTGCTCCAGCTCCCAGACCTGGCAGCCCCTCTCTTCCTTGTGATTACACTTCTCTTTCATGTGCCTAGGACCTTTGCACTGCTTACCTCAAGCCCTTCATCTCACAAAAGTTTCTCCCATTCCTCACTACTTCTTACTCCCAGGTAATACTTGGGATCTTTTAATTACATTGCCCTTGTCACTACTTGGCATGTTCTTCTACCCATTAGATTTGGGTGATGGAAGAAAAATATCTATAGGTATTCATCCACTACATACACATGTGTATACCAACGTACATACACAAAGAAATATGCACAAACACACACAAACACATGTGCACCAACACATTTACATACACTGCATATATAAAAAGAACTATACATACAG
Organism: Neotoma lepida; assembly: GCA_001675575.1. Classification (NCBI taxonomy): domain Eukaryota; kingdom Metazoa; phylum Chordata; class Mammalia; order Rodentia; family Cricetidae; genus Neotoma; species Neotoma lepida. Next base: position 15,005 of record LZPO01035668.1, on the reverse strand, counting down.
AAACACAATTATGCAAATGCATTCATGCAAATATATACNTGGATACACACACACANAGACATTCAAAAACCCAGATGCTCATACTCAGTATGTAGCATGAACTACATAGATGTATCTGATATTTAATTCCGGCTGTTGATTCATTCATTTCTGTAGTCTCTCTCTCTCTACATATATATATATATATATATATATGTATGTATATATATGTATATATACATATATATATGCACACACACAGAGACACATGCTAGCAATTTTAAAGAATATCCTTTGCTCTTTCACATTCACAGATCACTAGGGAAAGTACAAATTGAGGCCCACATACTCAGTCATAAATTAAAGTAGTGTGATTTGGAAGCAGAGGCTTCAGAAAGTAGTATCCCTTNACTGCTTGCCATCTTCTCTACTTATTCTCTCAGCAAGATGTCTCACCTCATACTTGTGTTCCAGGACTCCTCCACACACATGTCCAAGATTGGTTCTGCCCCATCTTAGAAGGATTTCCCTGTGTTCACCCTCCCTAGCTTGGAGGCTTTTGCATTTAGTGTTCTCTCAGTGTCAAAAGTTTCACTGGAGAGGAAGGAAGCCTGTAAAAAAACTTCAGTACCATCATCAAGGATGCATTCATGGACAAAATGAAGAAGGCCAGGCATAGGGTACCTGTGTTT
>LZPO01035666.1:22273-32817 GCA_001675575.1 Neotoma lepida | reverse complement strand
ACACACACACACACTCTCTCTCTCTCTCTCTCTCTCTCTCTCTCTCTCTCTCTCTCTCTCTCATGTAGTCCAGCATGTACACATACACAGGTACACACAAAAATACAATCTTTACCCATGGTACACCAAGGAATTTGCATCCACTCATATTTAGCCAGAAATGTCAATAAANAACCTTTTACTTTTATTAATTCTAATCACCTCATCAGTGTTATTTTATAGCACACTGAAACAGTGATGCTGCTCATTGTAATAGATGCTGGTAGATTATTCCTTTTAAAATGGGAGATAGCAGCATTATTTTCAAACTCTATTGGGAAAAACTTATTAAACAATTGAAAAATATTTGAAGAGTAGCTAAGGAAATTTTAATTTTAATTACATTTGTTACTTACTTATTTTATGTATATATGTGTATGTGGGCATAAATGGAGGCCAGAGGGCAACATGAGGGAGTTGGTTGTCTGTTGGTCAACGTGAGTCCTAGAGTTCCAAGCCAGGTTGCAGGGATTGTGAGCAGGAAACTTTACCCAATGAGCTCTCTTGACAGTCTCTTTTACATGTCTTAGTAACTCATCCTAGAACAAAATTATTTTTGTCCACTGGGTAAAAAGGAATGTGTACATGAGGCTGTGTCTTCTAGGATGAAGAAAGGTAAAATAAAATAACTTCAGTTTTAGGGGTTTTGTGGGTTTCTTTGTCCCTCCCTCACTTTGTACGTTTCTATTTCTCTGAAACACAGGCCATTATTTTCTCAGACAGTGCTAGTCTTTCATACCTCAAGGCCAGATGATGTTGGGTTACCTGTATTTATCCAAGTAATAAACAATTCANGTGATTCTGAGAGTCTGGACATCAGCAGAGACCAAATACATAGTCACATTTACACCAATACTAGAAGGAAAAGATNGGGAAATCATCTCGAGAGACATCCTAAGTCGAATAAAAGCCCGAGACCCCTTANAGTCAGGGATCCCCCAAGCTCCGTGGGACCCCTTCTCTGTGTCTGTGTCAGANGCCTCTCACCTTTGCCAATAAGCTTTCGCTTCCCACAAGGCTGTTTCCTGTCCTTTAATTCTTCAACTGGTGAGAAAACGAAAACACCACTAGCGGGCATCAAATAAATTACTACATGCTACAGTTCTGGCAATAACGTTATATTTATCTTTTCCACCTCCTTTGAAAGAAAATAGTTGGCATGGACGAATAGATGGGTTCTCTGAGAAGTAGAAAGATTTTTCAGTCGCCTTGTGAGGAAAAGACAGTTTTGTTTTTGTTTTTGTTTTTGTTTTCCTAAAGAGTATGGACATATCTGTGAGCAGCGAGTATCTGTGTCACCCTGCTGGGAANAGGGCGCTCTGTCTATTAAGGATGTATGTTGCCTTTTCAGGTTTTGTCAGCAGGAGTTGAAAAAAATGAAAAATGAAAAAGAAAAAGATAAAAGAAAAAGAAAATTCAACAGAGATAATTCACAGGGGGGCGAATAGCACACAGTTAAGAAGAGATGGCAGAGTGTGCCAGCTTCCTCCCTGAGCACTGTCAGAAAAATGAAAGTGGTACTTTGGATCGCAAGGAGCAGCATGGGGTGAACTCCACAAAGAGAGAAAATAACACAAATTGTCTGCCAGAGATAAACTAGTCAAGTTCCCAGATCTCAGTTGCTTCTTCCTTCTGGTCAATTGAGAGCTTTCCAGGTGGGGGTGACTAGGTGCAGGGGTGATACTTAGAGTCATCAAGTGTGTGAGTGTAAACCACTTAGAAATGTATGACGTTGAAGCTATCATTACCAGTGAGCCCTCACCTGGCCAAAGGAAAGGGCTAGGAAGTAAACTGTGTGCCTTTGAGCACAGGCAAAGTCTATTTTACTGTTCTGGACCTTTAAAACAGATGACAAGACATTTTGGTCAAACAAAACAACCTTTTTTTCCCCTTCTCCCATTGAGTGTGGCATTTTGAAAGGTTGACATTGGTCTGGAAGGGATTTTAATAAATCTTAATAAGGTGTAACCCTCCACCTTGATTTTTATAGCCCGATAATATGGCTTTCTCAATCAGCAAGGAATTACAAGTTAGGCACACATTTTTCCTGTTTAAAAAGGCATGAATAGGATAGGTGAAATGGCTCAGTGGGGAAAGGATCTTGTTGCCAAGCCTAGCAGCTTGAGTTTGATCCTGTGGACTTACATAGTGAACCAACTCCCATAAGTTGTCTTTTGACCTTCACAAGTGCTTTGGCATGCATGCACTTGCAATTCCCTATTTATGTGCACATGTACACACACATACACACAGACACACACACACACACACACACAGAGAGAGAGAGAGAGTAAATATAGTAAAGATCTTAAAAGGAAAGCCAAGAATAAGTACAGCAAGGTCAAATGTAGGGATTCTGCTTAGCCTGATTTAACTTGTGTGGCGCTGGAAAAAGCTATAGCAAGCATGATATTCCATTCTTTTTTGTTGTTGTTGTTCTAAAGAGCGAGAGTGTCATTATTCATGCACTCTGCTATCACACATCATTGTGGATTTTGGCATTCCATATTTTGCATGCCTCTAATACCAAATCAAGGAAGAAATGTCATTAAAATTTTAAAAAAGTATTATGAAACCTATCAACCACCTGACATTTAATTTAAATCAGACCTGCCATTCATTTTTAATAACATTTATGAATCTGTGAGGTGGAAGAAATCAATATGGGTTTTTAGAAAAACAAAATCAGCAGGAAGTAGAGGACCCTCAGCTATACTTTGATTTTTTTTCTGGAAAAGCATGGGAGGCTGTTGTTGTTGCTCCTGCTATATAAATGCTCCTGCATTCCTTTAGTCAGCTAGGCCTGTGTTGTTAGGGAAACACTGTAACTAAAAAGCCACAGCCTTCAAAGTGACATGCCTTCTGAGCCCCCCATAGGTCTTCCTTCTTCTCTATTGTGTCCTTTGTGCTTTCCATTACTAAGAAAGACAAACAATTGTGTATTAAACAGGCTCCACTGCCTGCATTTCTAAGACTAAGAGGAATCGAGGGAAGGAAACACCTCAGAGCACAGGAGCATCTGCTGAAGGAGAAGGTAGCCTCAAAGGTCCAGAGGACTGAGGGAAGAAGAGCCACTGAAATTCAGAGGGGAAAAATCCAGTGGGAGAGTGTTGAAGAAGGCACATCTGAAGATCTGCCAGGGATGTCAGTTGCTACCCAGAAGGACAGAATATTTAGCTTTAAATGATGAAACCCGTTTTAATGAAAGAAAAAAAAATAGAAAATTTTCCTGATTAAAGTGAAGTCACTTCATAGAAGCTGGATTTCTTCATGTATCAATTNTCAAATGCTAAACATCATGCTACCTTAGGAAACCGATTAGTCTGTAGGCAGAAGNTTCTGTCCTGCAAGCTGCTCCCAAGTAACAACACAGAGATTTAATACTAATTATAAATGCTAGGGCAATAGCTCAAGCTTGTTACTAACTAGCTCTTACAACATATATTAACCCATATTTCTTATCAAAGTTCTACCACATGGCTCATGGCTTGTTACCTCATTTCATACATGTCCTGCTTCCTCTACATCTGGCTGGTAAGTCCCTAGACCCCTCTTTTCTTCTTCCCAGCATCCTTCTAGTCTGACTCTCTCCTGCCCAACTTCTTCCTGCCCAGCTATAGGCCAGTCAGCTCTTCATTAATCATAGGTATAATATATATTTACAGTGTACAAAGATTGTTTCACAGCGTTGATCAGTTACACATGGCAATCATTCACAGCATAATGGGATTGGATATTGAGGCTATTGGAAAGTAAATTATAACCCAAGTCCTTTCCATGCACTCATCACTCCAGTGTCAGGCTCCATTATCTAGCACAGTTTTTTTGTTGTTGTTTTTGTTTTGTTTTGTTTTATATATATATATATATATATATATATAATGTATGTATATATATGACATTACTACTCTGGCATAGATCAGTTAGCTCTGTGTTGTGAGTGACTGTCTGGCACAAAGATGTTTAGTAGCCTATCTGACTATATANATGATGTACAAGCAGCTCCTTATAGTCATAAAAGTGACAACTGTGCTTGCAGCTGAATGGCTTCTTGTCCTCTGAAGGGAAGCAAAATTACAACCCAATGAGTCTCCATTCAAGACTCAGTGAACAAGTGAACCACGTCAAAACTAACAAATAGCTGATTTCTTTTTTACTAAACACTGATGATGTTTTAGTAGTCTAAGCTTTGCCTGTTTTGTTTCCTTCTTTCTCTGATNTTACATATTCCACAAACCCAAACCCAAATTGAATGTAAGTCACCAGGAAATTTGATATCCAAAACATTGTCAGTTATTCTATATGCACTTAAAATATTTTTGTGATAGTATGTATATTGTACTCCAAAATCATCATTTCTGTGAGCATTTTCCTCACAGTGCTAAAAAGTATTTAAAGTTTGAAATCCTTTAACTTTCAACCTCATTATAATATGGNACACCTAGTGCCATACATAATAACCATCTCAACAACAACAAAAAAGGACAACACATACTTAGTTGCACTGAGTAACTATGGCAAGCANCCTGTCTTTGCTTACTTATATTTGTTAATATTAAGGGCATCATTGTTATCAAGGAGTGGACTATTCCTGTTTCCTTTTCATTAAGTAATTGAGGCTCAAAGGGTTTATCTAGTCAAAAGTTACACAAGTTGGGCAGTGCTGGGTTTCAGTTCAGGAGATCTAACACAATTGGACCTATGTTATTATTGTTGTTGTTAGTAGTATTAGTATTATTTACTACTTTTATTTTTTAAAAACAAAATTGCTCTATTTATTCCTTAGGAATTCCACATCATGCACCCCAATTCCATGCAGCTCCCAGTCCCCCTATATCCTCCCTTCACTCCTGCAGTGCCCCCCCAAAAGAAAATAAAAAATTCAAAACCAAACAAAGAAATCAAACAAAACAAAAACAAAACAAACAACCCCCCCCCACAAAAAAACCTCTTTGCTTCTCCTTCTTTCCTGACTCTCCAACACCCTTTCATCCATCCTGGTGGCATTAGGAGCAGAGTTCACATAGTGTACCCTTCTGTCCAATCAGCTTTACTACCAAATGTTCATTGCAATGAGTTGTTGGTTCATGGTACACCATCTGGTTTCTGGGACACCATCATCCTTCACCTGAACTCCTCTGAGATAGCCTGAGGCCTGCCCAAGTCATGAAGATCCTGTAAGTATTGTTCCACAAGACCAGTCCCTTCATGAGCTCCAGCAGGTTCTAGATGAGGTAGATGTTAGAGTGGGCCAACCCAAGGCTCAGCTGTGGGCCTGGNTGGTAGTTGAGCTGGTCATTCAAGGTGACTGAGGCAGAGCCAGCTTTCCTATACCCAATGTCATCAGGGTCAGTTCTTCTTCACCTATGGTGAAGGTTGGGGCCATCTCTCCCAAGTGCAGGAGTCAGCTCTCATTGCAGTGTCCAGCANGAAGCAGGGCCAGCTTTCCCTAGGCCAATGAAGGGCAGGGCCAGCTTAGCATGTCTGATTTCATCACACATGGTTCCTATGGCCCCGTGAGGTGATGGGTCAAGTTTATCAGACACAGACAAAGACACAGACCCCCAGCTGGACCATAGACCTAGACATGCCCATCTGCAGCAGCTTGGGCCTGGATGATATCCTGGCTTTGGCTGGAAACATTGGCCACTCAGATCAGGATGGTTCTGGTGGTAGCATGGCCCCCACACACCACCAAGATGTCAGGTTGCAGCCCCAATCCCAAGCTTCTGTGTGAACTTTGGTGACAATACTGGACTGGGACTTTATCACAGACCCCAATCAAGGAAGGACTATGGGTCCAGACATGTGGACCTATATTCCTAACTACTGTCTAATTCCAATCAGCTAAGAGATCACATGAATATGAAACTAGGATGTTCCTAGAACATCATTTACATAAGAAGAAGAGGGTTGGCCGGGCGTGGTGGCTCACACCTTTAATCCCAGCACTCGGGAGGCAGAGGCAGGCGGATCTCTGTGAGTTCAAGGCTAGCCTGAGCTACAGAGTGAGTTCCAGGAAAGGCTCCAAAGCTACACAGAGAAACCCTGTCTCGAAAAACAAAAACAAATAAAAAAATAAATAAAATTAAATTTAAAAAAAAAAGAAGAGAGTTGGCTCTTTTGTGATGAAATGGGAGGTGTTTTGTGCCAGTTGTCAGAGGTTAACCTAATGTCAGGATTAAAGCAAATAGATAAAGNTTCTGTTATGATGACCTCACATATAAAATCTAGTGTGAGGATTTTGATGGAATGCAGGGTTCTGGTACCAAAGAGGGAAAAGATATAAAATTTGGACCCTAAAAATGGAAGAAGATTGGAAAACTTCCATCTACAGGGAATCCTACTTTTATTAAAAACATGCATAGCAATGAATGAGTTTCATTCTTTTATAAGGAAGCACCCACAGTTTCAGTATGAGAAAGAATGCTGACATTAGTATGCTTATAGACCTTTTATAATAGGTCTATAATATAATAATAATATAATATAATAATAATAAAATGCAACATTTTATAATAAATAATAACATTTTATAATAAAATGTTAAGAAGCTCAAATATACTATACAAATGGCTCAGCAATTGTAATGAATGAGATAAATGTGACTGTACTAGATATTTTTTCACAAGGAGAAATAAAATAACATTTTATAGGTGTGCTTAGAAATTCATTAAGATTCTTATATTCTTTAAAGATCACCTCTGCAGATAATTTCAATAAGAATCACAAAGCTCTCAGGACATGTTCATATCTGTTTGACTGTAACCTTGAAATTCTCAGCAGTCCTCACATATTCATGAATGGCTGGGACTATCAAAGTGTGATCATCCCTCAGGTACCTTTGTTTGCCAATAACATGATGTATGTGAATCAATGGAGTCATGTTACTAATGTGAATGCAGTCAGAATTTCCTAGAGGATACAGAAAAATATCATAATTAAGCTTTGCCTGTGTTCATTTGACAATGAGTGCTGGTTTTTGTTTGTCTGTTTTTTTGTTTTGTTCTACTGAGGCTGATCATACTCAAGCACAGATATAACATGTTTCAAGTATTAGTCTAAAACTTAGACAGAAAATATTTTGAAAAGTACACTGCATTATTNTAACATAAATTGCTAAGTAGTCNTATTAATAGAAAATCTGGAGCCAGATATTGGGGTGAAAGCTGAAAAATCAGAGAAACAGAACAAGCCACAGCCAACCTCACCTCACCAACTCCTCAGCCCATCCTNTTTCCATGAATCCTCAGACTGAAAGCCTCTGAGTCCTCACCCCTGAGAATCTCAGTTGAACTGCTGCATGATTCCTGTCTCCTCATGCCTTACCATTCTCCACCCAGTCATGTCACCTCCTGGGATTAAAGGTGTGTGTGTGTTTCCCAAGCAAAGACATGAGATCTCAAGTTCTGGGATTAAAGGTGTGTGCCACCAAGCCTGGCTCTGTTCCCAGTGTGGCCTTGAACTCACAGAGATCCACACAGATCTTTGCCTCCCAAATGATGGGATTAAAGGTNTGTGTGCCACCACTGTCTGGCCTCTNTGTCTAATCTAGTGGCTGGCTCTGTCCTCTGATGCCCAAATAAGTTTATTAGGGTACACAATATATTGGGGTATATAATATACCACCACACATTATCATTCACAAGTATTATGAGCCATAAGTTCCTTGTTTATTAAATTCTTAACTCTGGTAAACATATCCTATAAGCAAATGTGTTTTCTGCACACTTATAAAACTGATGACTTAAAGACGTCTCTTTATATTAATTATGTGTTTGTGTGGCATGTGTGCATGAGTACATACATATGTGTATTTGGGTACTCGTGACTGAAGGATCACAGTCCAAAGGATGTCGTGCTCTATCATTCTTTGTCCATTCCCTTTATGTCCTCTGACTTCTCAGATGAAGCATCCCTGTAGTCATGCACAGGCAGTCATGCTTGCCGGTTTATGGGGGTGGTAAGAGCCCAGTGCAAGTTCTGCTTGCTCACCAAGTGCTCTTACACCCTGCACTGTGTCTGACTTTATCAACTGGTTTATTCTCATCAATTTTGATATTTGTGTAATTTTTTTTCACATTTTTCCTAGTATGTCTCACTCTGTGCTGAACTTTGTTTCTGTCTGCTTGGGTCTGTCCTTCCTGTGCTCTATGACTTATGTAGTAGTGATCTAAGTTACTCTCAGTTGACTAAGANATAGCTCATCTCAATATTAATGTATAAAATGAAACTTACTGGAGTACATAATTGTTTTTACTTTTTGTTTCTCCAAAAGATAAGACCCCATTGCTAAAGATATCAGATACTTCAGATACAAGATTTGGGGGAATCGATCAGAATCTGACCCAGAATCCTTCTCACTGAAGACCAGCTCTCAAAATTTCATCAAGAGTCATTCAAGCCTCCAAGGGAGAAAAGTAATCAATAGTTCTATNCAGCTACAAAGTCTGAAATATACAACAATGACCAACNTGGCAAGATATTCTTAATGGTGGCACCAGCATTCACCTATCAGGGCTCAGGGTCCACTCAGTATTAGGGAATTCATGCCTGACACTGTAAATTTAACCAAATACCCATTACTAGTGTGGCCAGGGAAACAAGAGGAGAATCTACTACTTCTACTTTCCTAAACCACCATAATCACTAAATGCATCTAAGTACTGCTGGAAGGTCTTGCTGGTCATAGGTTGCAGTCTACCATGGCCTGGCAGCTTTTTCCAAAGCTCAGAGACATGAGTTTGCCCTCCACCAGAGACTTCTTGCTATCTACCTGCCCTTATCTGGAGAATATCCCTGGGCCCAGAGAACTGACCTCATCTGAAAGTTGTCTCTAAGCATGGATGCCTGATTGTCTCTAGTGTGACCCTCACAGTTTCCTGCTAGAAGCCTTTCCCCTACTGCACCTGTGGTAACTAAGATTTATACTAAGAGTTCTGCTATAGAATCCTGCTGCCGCATATGAGCCTTATGATAGGAACCTGCCACTTAATGCAAATTAGGGTTTGTCCCCAGACTCCTCAATCCTATATATTTTCTGTACTCTGGAGTAAAGCTGAGCTGATTCACCAAATTTATCTCCTGGAGGGCTTTCTCCATCATACTCAGTCATCAGAAACCTGTTCCCTACTTCTGCTCCCTCCATCCTCATGGACCAATGCACCAATGATCCCAAGGAAGAAGCAGAATCACAAAATACTTATCCTCATATCCTGGGATAAGTGTATCTCTCACTGCTCATCAAAGAAGCTCCTTTATGCCAGAGATGGAGAATTTTACCGAAAGCCACTGCAGGTCAAAGTACAGAGCTCTACCGATCATGGAGCCCTCATCCCCAATTAATACATTTAGAATGCAACCCCTACTTTTAAGGCATGGGAACACCAGGAAAGGGAGAAGAAAGATAAAAAAGATTCTAAAGGGCAGAGGACCAGGACATCAGCTGTGAGACAGCACAAGGCATGGGAACACCAGGAAAGGGAGAAGAAAGATAAAAAAGATTCTAAAGGGCAGAGGACCAGGACATCAGCTGTGAGACAGCACANAAAGGGTCTGAGTTGTTCTAGGAGAAGTTAGAAAGTAGGAGTGATCAAGATACATTGTATGCAATTCTATAATAACTAACAAAATATATCAATTGAAAAAATACAAATTGATATCTGAACTTGAAAAGACTAAATAAGCAGCTATGCATCAAATATCAGAGTTGCCTAGGGCTCCAAATCCACTTCATTCTCATGCCAATTGGGTGAGATATGATCACTGCATCTCTCTGGGTTTAAGTACAATCTGTTTCTAAAAAGCAATTGCTAAAACCCATCAGTTCACATTGCGTTTGCATCTTGAGAAATCTAGCATGGCTGGGAAGCCATTTTTGTCATCTTAATAAAATATTCTACTTGTTTTNGATGTAATCCCGACTCATCTGTACCAATATAATTTTCTGGGGGAAGGTCACAATGGGCAGAGTTCACTTCCTAGGGTCTGAGATACGTGTAGAAGTATATGAGACAGTGCACAGAAGTGGTAAGGAAGAAGTAAAGCTTGAGAACTGTGATGTCCTCAGAAACAAAGAATATTAACAGGGGATAATTAGTATATGTAGTTCCATAGAAATTTACAGAATTTCTCAGCACAGTTCTCAGTAGACACAGTGTTGCACAAACTTTTCTGGAAACTTCACTATCTGATTGGACAGCTTTGTTTCCTTCTTTCTTGTTTCCTTCCTTCTTTTACCTACTTTATTTCAAGATTTACATCTAATTTAATTTTCCCAGCTTAAAGTGTCCTTTTAATCATTCTGAATCACCATGTAGCATAGCATATAGTATGTAAAAATAATAATTCCAATTAAAGAAGTTATAAATTTGAGGAGGAGTGAAGAGACTCATGGAATGAGCTTGAGGAGTAGAGGAAGAGTTAAAAATGGTTTGAGATCAGTACTCATGTACAAAATTCTTAAAAAGATAAAAATTTAAAGTAATCATTACACTTTTAAAAAA
>LZPO01035666.1:0-20896 GCA_001675575.1 Neotoma lepida | reverse complement strand
AATGAATAAATAAATGTTTTATAGAATCATTTTTAGATGTTTGTAGATTTCTTACATTTGACATTTACAGAAAACTACTCTGGGTGGAGCTGTCCAAAACTTGAATCCCACTCTGCNGGCCAAATCCCCATAACATGTTTTTAATGAGATTTTATTTGAAGCAAAATCTTCTCACATAAAAACTTCAATAAATCTCAAGTGTGGTACTGATATTCTGCTTTTCCTAATAGGTTTAATATGTGAGCTAAATTATGAATTGAAACAGCAGGCTTAAAATTGGATCTGAATTCCTCAGTGCTTGCTGTCCGTCACACAACGTGTGCCTGATTCCAAAGAAGCACAGTTGGAATTATGCCAAGGTGAGCCCCAGATGTTCAAGAATGCTCACTTTTCTTTCCAAAATTAAAAGAGAAACCCCCATTCTGGCAGCTGAAACTTTAACAGTTGGCAAGAAGCCTCTTGGAGAGCATCGAGGAAAACAAAAATGATCATGCAACGTTGTGATTCTGTTTCATTATTCAGCCCCTATTCTCAGTGGAAGCTTCACAAACATTAACTAACGCTCAGACACATCCCTTGGAGGCTGTTTATCATCGATGGCTTTGTCTTCTNCTGTGGAANCCGAGGNATGAGGGAGTAGAAATTGATTAGGAAAGTTCATCTAAAAAGATACCAATCACAAAAATCAGAAATCACTTTCAAAATTATGAATTCTGGACACAATCATTAAAGTACTTGGCAAATACAGAATAAAATATTAGAACTAAATCATTTTATATTTAAAAATTGCTAGTGTTACTTTTAAAACTCTTAAAATTTGATCTGTTCAACTATAATGCTGAGGAAGTGTTTGTGTGTATGTGTGTGTGTACGTTTGTACATGTGTTCACACAGTCACAATTCTTCCTTCTTTGGGGAAGATATGCTATAATCTAGAAATTTTAATTTTGATGTAAAATCTTTTCGATTTTCTGGCATTGTAATAAAAAAGACCCACAAGTTTTTACATGTTCTTGGCAGGCTTACCATACCACTACTTAATCTCTTCATTTGATAAATANAAGTTAAAATATACTTGTAGTAAAATAATAATAATCTACAACCTGTGTTGCTTATAATAACATTTTCTTTTTTGGATATTTGCATAATTTGAGTACTGACTCCATGAGAACTTTTAAATACAAATCTGACTAATTTCCACTTCTTGTAATAGAATAGTTTCTTAGCTTTGACTTGTGGGGCGGGGGTGAGGGGAAATGTTGCCAAAATCCACGTGTTACTTTTCATGTCTTTCTTAAATTTTATGTCAGTTTACTCTCCTCTACTACCCTCCTCCTCCACCTGCATTATAAAGTCTACTTTCAAGATGTTTTTTCAAAACTCAGTATATTTTTTCAAATGAATATTTCACAATCTTCAAAGTTAGCATTTATAAACAATCTCTAAACTAGTATCATAACAGACACATGGCTCTGTTTATTTCACCTCTAGAAAAGCATTAAACATGGACTAAAGAGAAAGCTAATGAATNTAATAATAATCTACAACCTGTGTTGCTTATAATAACATTTTCTTTTTTGGATATTTGCATAATTTGAGTACTGACTCCATGAGAACTTTTAAATATAAATCTGACTAATTTCCATTTCTTGTAATAGAATAGTTTCTTAGCTTTGACTTGTGGGGCGGGGGTGAGGGGAAATGTTGCCAAAATCCATGTGTTACTTTTCATGTCTTTCTTAAATTTTATGTCAGTTTACCCTCCTCTACTACCCTCCTCCTCCACCTGCATCATAAAGTCTACTTTCAAGATGTTTTTTCAAAACTCAGTATATTTTTTCAAATGAATATTTCACAATCTTCAAAGTTAGCATTTATATACAATCTCTAAACTAGTATCATAACAGACACATGGCTCTGTTTATTTCACCTCTAGAAAAGCATTAAACATGGACTAAAGAGAAAGCTAATGAATGCAAACTTGCATCTGTAGGAATTCTTCACCAACTCTGGGTCTGCAACTGAAAATAATTGGAGTTCAGATATGCAAGCCAATCCGTAACTTTTAACTACACAATAATATTCTGTAAACCCAGAATTTTCCCAAAGTCTAATCAGTTATTCTTTTCAACTTGGATAAATTAACTTCTGTGTCTATTACCCAAGGGAAGTGACAGAATGGAGATATGTGGCTGTACTCAGGATATCAGTCATTGTTCAGAGAGGTTCACATTAATTTTTACTCAACACACATAACTACATAGAGTAAGAAAGTATTATGCAAAAGTGTGTGAAGGAGAGGTTCCTAACTTTGTCATGGGTCATGGGTTAGGTAGAAAGTTAGACATGAAGAATCAAAGATTTTTGACCTCTCTGCTTTACAGTTTGCTCTGTTCTTTAAAAAGTCACTACCTTCTATTCAGTACATTTAATTTTGTAGAGGTTGAAATTATTCCTAAATATGAATTTTTTAATATATTCTAGGCTTTTGAATTATCAATGTGGCTTTCCCACTAGTTTATGGAACACATATTGTATTCATATGTATTTTAAACCTTCCAATATTAACTGATATACATAATCCAAAATGAATAATTCATCTGCCCAACAAAATATTATATATACTTAATAATGCCATAAAATAACAATTTCTAAGGCTATAAACAGTGTGTAAGCCATGGTCTCTGTCTTCAATTATTTGTTTGTGATTAACACTTTATAATTTAAAGGTAGAGGTAGGAAAGAACTGTGTTTACTTAATGTATATATTTAATATCTCAAAAACAATAGATTTCTACAACTAAAAATAGTTGAGAAAAGTTTCTAAAACCAAACTGGTCTGTAATTTCNTATCTTTTTTATATGCTAAGGAGCTTTTAAATTGGGTTAATTTAGATAATTAACAAATTTCAAATTGCTAGTACATTTGTTTCATTCCTTGTCAGAATGAAGAAGGTAAAATACTCCTTTATCAGGCATAAAATACCAGCATGATTATTTAGCCACAGAAATTGTTTTTAGCTCAATGATTATTTTATATGATGATATATATAAATATTAACATTATGTTCCTTGAAGTTTGATATTTTCTTTGTGTGGGAAAAGTAAATTCACTTTAGCTCCAAGCTATAAAAGAAAGAANGCCACATGAGGAATGGCTTGAGTTCTCAGGATTCTTGAGAGGAGTTATTGTAGAAGATATTGGATAAGATACATTTCTAAAAAACCATACACCCTTAACTAAGTTACAGTGATGTTGTCTAATGGATTTTGAGACCGCCTCCCCATGCAATTAATAACTTGAAATGGTGTGTTCTGTTGTCTTTCTCACTGCTTGTGTTAACTTTGTTAGAATCATTTATTTTCTTTGCATTTAAATATAATCACCCACTAGAGCTTCCATTCTTCATTAAATGCACAAGGCATCCAATTTTAGTAAATCATGTGAAAATAATAGTAACGATTTATTGTATGAAATTTCNAGATTTGCCCAACAAACACATGACACTTTAGTTTCATTCTGAACCTTTGTATAGAATGCCAAGAAACTCCAAGGGAAAACTGTATTCTTCCTTTTAGCCCATAAATAAGTACCTTATCTTCTGCAATAACTGCATAGACCCTATATCAAAAGCTGATAAGTATATCTAATATGTTTCTNTTGTATACATTAAAAAGTTAGGCAATTTTCCCAGACATTTTAAACATACATTTCTCCCATTAAAATTTGTGTTATTCCACTCCTCTAGAGTCAGTGAGTATTATCAACTTATTATGGTAGTTCTGATAAGAAGAGTGAAGTAGACAAGATTCCGATGACAAGTTCATTATAGCAAAGGAAATTAATGACAGCTCTGGGATCAAACTCTGAAACTCTAGGCTCATTTGCCAATGGTTCACATATCTGTTTAGAGTAAAAGCATACTTAGTGACATGACTGTAAAATTTTAACAGGGCCTCTCATCATGACACCTGAGTCGTCTTTGACTTTCTTACAAACAAAAAGGAACAATGACAGCCAACACTTCAATTTCTTACTCTTTTGGGCATTCTGAAAAATAAAAATTCCTCTGGTGTGCTGGCATAAAAACTCCAGCTGGACATGTTTCCAAGCATGAAGTAGCTCAAAGAGCTAACTCAAACATCACATGACATATTGCTGAGAAAGCTTCAAGGGAGTCCGGGGCTTGGATTGGACTGGGCAAAGAAAATCCTCTACCGGTCCATCTGGCTGTAAACATTTCACGAAGCAGTTCTTTGTTTTTTTGTAGGGAAGCATGTAATTTGAAATATTTCACTTTTAGAGAAGTGTAATTGTGTATTTTTAGAAGTAATCACTAAAGGACCTCTATGTAGCTCAAATGAGTTAATTAGGACACCTAACAATGACTCTGCTCTCACTCTTAGGGCTGTAATTGATTCTTCTCATCAAATACAGTATTCATTCAATAGACAATGATGTATTATAGAAGTTAGTACTGCAAACACCCCAGTGTTCAGAAATTTTAGCTCTTGAAACTAAATTTGTCTAGAACTTAACAGACATATCACACACAGAGAGAATGAGAGAGGGGGGGAAGAGGGAGAGAAGGAGAGAGAGAGAGAGAGAGAGAGAGAGAGAGAGAGAGAGAGAGAGAAAGTTTTAAGAAATAGCTCAGTGGTAGGAGTGCTTGCTGCTCTTTAAGAAGACCTAAATTTGGTGGTTCCGGGCACCTACATTCAACAAGCAGCTCATACTTCCTATTGCTCCTGCTTTAGAGAACTTCTATTCTCCACAGGCACTTGCACATATGTGTACATACTCACATACACATGCATATAAATTTAAAAAATAGCCAGATTTTCTCTTCCTCTTTACTGAAGAAGGATTTTTAGAAGGATTGGCTTTATTACTACTGTATCATCAAAGTTGTGACTATTTAAATCAAGTCATTTGTACAAAAGAATGGATTTTGGAAATTAGGGCTTGGCAAGATTGGGACATGAAGAGATGAATCAGACTATAAGGGATCAAGAAATAAGGGAATCAGTAGTGAAAGTCTTCAGGCATGATCATGCCCTTATTCACAATGTGGGCTTTTAATGCTTAAACAGCAAGAATGAAAAAAGATCACAGAGCAAAAAGTTAGAGGAGAAGGTAGATGACAACAGACATTGTGGAAAATATTGTCTTGATTTACAAATTCTATGGAGTCTCACTTCCCATATCCACTCTTACAGTGAGCTACACTAAGTGGTGTAAGTGCGCTGGGCAGTGTTTAGACAGTATTTACAGTAGAACAACTTGAATGACAGTCATGTGATTTGTGTTAGTAAGAGTACATCGCTTTAATTGACCTGCATGTGCTTCCNTAACACACAAAGAACTAAGCTCTTNTTTCACATGCACTCCTGGTGTGTAGGTATGTACCTGTGTGATATATTGTCCCTCAATTGCTGATTTCTTGCCAAGAGAGAAAGCATCCAGTGTGTAAGTGTGGTGTGTGTAGTTTAGACTCTATTTCCCCCTTGAATTTCACCTTCTTTCCATATTAGTATTAAAATATTCCTTTCTGCAAGTTTCAAAGGACCCTGCTCAAAGCAACGTCTTGACTGTCTATCAGTGGGTTGATGTTCTCTCCTGCCTTAATGGCAGCTTTTCTGGAGTGTTTTCTTGGCACTAAGTGCAAAAGGAATATACAAAAAAAGTATTATTTCTCAGGTATCCATTCTGTGCACCGTCTTAGACTAATAAAATATTCATAAGGTTATTTTAGATATTCATAAAAACAGGGTCAAATTACAATGAGCATTTTGAAAGTATGTATCTCTCANATAGACCCAATTTCTTGTAGTAGAAAAATAAAGGGAAACTGCACTATTTAGTTTATTGTAAGATACCAAATGACAGGTATTTATTTGTAGCCCATATGTAGGATACATATGTCTATTTTATTTCACAACTTTTTTTTCTACATTAACACTTGTACTGATCTTCTTTTCATCTTTATCAGGCAATTAAACACATGTTCTGTCTTCTGGCAAGGTGAATAAAAATTAAATATTCATTTAAATAATCTCCATGCTGATGTTCAACAATCCACATCTAAAATATTATTAACATGTTAAATTATTAACTCTAAATCACAGGACCAAACTTTCAGCTTGTAAAAGTCATGGAGGTAAGTCATAAAAATCTAAATGTTATTTAGCTTTCTCTGATGTGAATTTAATTTTTAAAAAGTATGTAAATATAATTCACATAAAAANACCCTCATGTGTAGATAATTATTTTACTTTGCAAAAACAAAATAACCATATTTCAATTTAGAAAAATAAAAATCAATATAATAGCAATACAATTGAATGTTTATGTTTTAGTTTCTCTTAATAATAAGTTCTCTTATACTTCTTAAAATTTAAATAGACATTAGATATAGTATCCTGTTTTTTAAGCTTTATTTGCCTGTGTACTTATTTATAAAAGAACATGTGTCGAAAAATATCAAGGATACTCANGCAAAACATTTTGATACTTCTAAATAACAATTTTTGCTTATTATGAGCCATGGGCATGGGTATCAAAATATTGTCTAAGCAATTGCAATATTGACAAGGAATTAAAAGATTCACCAAATCTTAGAAATGTGTCCTTTGTAATTTGTAAGTCTCTTCACCCATGGCCAAACTCTGCTCTCTGGCATGCATCATGATCTTTTCAACAATGTCTAACACAAACTCTAACACTCAAATAAACGATAACATTTGAAAATGTAAATGTACTTCTCTTCAGGAAAGATCAAATGGAGCTCTTGTTTAACTCATGTTATGAATATACTTTTCATTCCAAATATTCTTTCAAGATGTTTTCCTGGTAAAACTCATCTATCAAGATATGTATAAATATATAGGGAGTGAGTATGAAGAAGTGTTTTGGAGAAGTTTTACACTTTGCAAGTCCTTTAATGAGAGTTGGAAACACCATCCGCCACACTCGTGAGCACGTGTGAACTGAGACTCATTTTAATGCCATCTTCTTGCACACACCTCATTTGTAGAATTACGGTGAGCAGCTTAAATTCTTCACCTGTCACTTAAGGTTTAAGTTTATTGAAAGGCACCCTGGACCACGAAATGCCATCATGCCTTTCCTAAAGTTTCAGTGCTGCCGAGTTTTCATACTTAAGGCTGCAAGTGGTTTCTGACAAGCGTATTAAGACAAAAGCCTGCTATGTGAGGGGCNGACCATGCCCGTCATCAGTTGTCCTGCTGTACTCCTGTCTGTGGAATTGTGAAACGACAGATGTTCTCCAGAGGACAGCTTTTAGGCATGCAGCGTCGTTTCTGTACTCNAGTGGCCAACAGGTGTTCCCTAGCTTGCAGATTGCTGATTGTTATGGTAAAACCAGTGGGAAAAAAACATGTCTGCCTATAAGTATAAATTCACCAGAACACAGCACCCTGAGTCTGTATAAAATACAGGAAGCCATAAAGCAAACATTTTCTGAGCAAAGAAAAAACAAAATTTTTGTAGCTCAAAAAGAGAAAAATACAATTACTTATTTATAACTTCTCAGTGTTTTCTCACCACTCATTTTATGTGTTTTCTACAACTTCAGGAACAGCTTGAGACATGACCACCAAACNAGCAATCTTCTCACATCTCAGCTGTGTTCAAGACTTAAATAATTCTCATTTGTAGTTTAAGTTGCAAGAATTTCTGGAAAATTCAGGAAATCTTAAAGTTGATTTCAGATGCTAAGTTAAATCCTTGCTGCAGGGTTGGAAGATGCTGCAATTTGTTAACACCCTGAATGCTTTGTAGTATCATTTCATACATATTTTTACAGTGATTAAAAGTACTTTTGCCAGCATGCAGTTTTTTGTTCTATAAGAAGCAAATGTTTACACAAATATAATTCAACATTAATAAATTGTTTAGATGATCTTTGCTATAATGATTTTTCTCTGATTTGGTCAACAGTATGTTGGGTTTTAATAATTTGCATGAATTTGTCTGTTTCTAAATGATACTCCCTGATTTCTTTCTATTTCACTTTTTAATTCATCCTAGACTTGATGGAGACATTCTAGACATTTATCCTCTCAATAATCGTTGATTATATTCCTGCTTTACTTATATTCTACAATGAATTTTGAGATATAAAGCCTGAATTATCTAACATCAGCACATGTAGTCATTGGCAAATCACTCCCATCTCTACAAGTGAAATGAACAGATGGCTTCCTTAGTTGTGTCATTAGGAAAAGATGTAGTTGAAGGTGGGAAACATTATAAGGAATAAGCTATGTCCTTGTACTTCTTTCAAATATTCTCATCAAAAGTTATATGTCCAAATCACATCAGAAATTCTGAAGTACCTCTGTGTTAAAATTTGTATGGTAGCCCCAATTCTCATCTTAGCATTTTCTGTTTTTGTTGATATGTAGGAGGTTCCTTGAGGACTCTCGTACCTTTAATAGCTTTTAGTATAAAATTAAATTATTTTATTTTGGTGTAATTAGAATGTCAAGTACAAAATAAAAGGAAAAGAAACTCTTGTTGCATTTCAAATCACTTAATTATTTTATTATTTTAGAATTTCAGAAGTTACCAAAAGAATGCCTAAGGAAAAATGTGATTGTTGATGGAATGAGTATAATAACAGCTAACTAATAGAATGGTAAATGTGGCATGAGTTTGCATGCTTCTCACATTCTATTCACAAGTCTTACCATGATGGGATTTGTGGATGATATGTGACATGCATTCAGAAATCATTCATACAAATCATAGTAAATCTGTGTTCTAACAGTTTAGTAACTAAGAAATCATGATGTAGAGACACAGAAGTATTCTGGTTTGTATCAATAAAGACAAGACTTACAGATTTTTAAGGAGAAATATTATTATATTACATTTTAAACAAAAACAAATACATACACATTCAGATATAAGAAATTATTTTTCTGTTCTCTGTAGAATATGACATAAATATGATTACAACAATCAATTGAATGTTTCTTACTGTTTTTTTTCCTCTTGTTTAATTTTGTTTGTTTGTTTTGATTTTGGGTAAATTTTTGTATGTGTGATGCTAGGGCCCAAACTTACTACTTTATGTGTATGAAACACACTCTATCTCTGATCTATTACTCCAGCTTAGTTAAGTATTTCAAAATAGTTAGTAGAAAGAGGTTTAATGTTCTCAGCACAAACATCATGTTTGAGTTGATAGATCACTGCACATATATTGAAATGTCACAATATATGATCTATGTACCAAATAAATATGTATAGTTACTAAATACAAATAAAAAATAAGTCAAAACCACGTTGTTTGTCTACTATCTATATTCCCACAGTTCTTACTAACATAATACTGCTACTACTATGTGTACATCATCATATTCCTTTGTCCATAGATGAACTTAAGGCTCTCTAACCGGTTACTTTGCCCACATCCCTCCTCCCTCAACTGCATGTGCTGGAAACCTCATCCCTAATGTAGCATGTGAGGGAGACACTGGCATCATGAAAACTTTGTCTTTATGTGTAGACTAATGCTGTTCAAAATAGGATTAGGACAGTGTAATTCTTCCACCAAATTCTTCCACCAAAGCAGGACATAATGTTTATGTATTTTTGCTTTTTTATCTTCTACCATCTGAAGACAGGACAGCAGGTCTTTAATGGATGACAGATGCTAATGATTTGATTGCCCGTGTACTGAAATGACAGCTTTCTTGCACAGGAATCTACATGTACCAGAACAAGATGGAGTTCATGTTTATTTTCATTATATAGTGATCCTGAGCATAAACAGGCAACATACAACAATTTCAATGAACTGAAGGCCACCAGTCTCATGGCTCTTATCCTTTCTTAATGTCCACAGAAGCAGTAATATCTAACTATGCACTGAGTTTAATTACTTTATTTTAACTGCCAGGTGAAAAACTTGATCAAACAGGATAGCAAAGATGACAAAATTAGTTATTTTTAAAATAATTTCTTCATGTTTAAAAGTAGTCCTGTTGGGGGCTCAGCGGTTAAGAGCACTGACTGCTCTTCTAAAGGACCCGGGTTCAATTCCCAGCACCCACATGGCAGCTCACAACTGACTGTAACTCCAAAGTCTGACACCCTTGTACACGCAGGCAAAACACTAATGTAAATATAAATAATTTTTTTTAAAAGTAGTCCTGTTAAGGAAATCAACTTATTTAGAGAGGAAGTATGAACTCAAGAGTCTTCCCATGGCTACTCCAAGCTTCATTATTTGAGCTTTGGCAGAATTTCAAACCATTTATAACTAGTCTTTTCATTATAACCAAAGCCTCAAAACACACGAAATGGGAACAATAAGGAAATGGGGTAATAGTACATTGTAGCAGTATTATAATATTGTTTGGTTTTTCTGTTTTTGAAATATGTGAATATGNATACTTTTTAAAGAATTGGTTGAAAGTTCCAGGTTTGATGCTAGCTCTGGTAAGAATCTCAGGGCCTATATTGTCAAAGTGATAAAGNGNGTGTGGGAAAGAGATAGCATCTAAATATAAGAAATNAGACAAAGGATTGCATGATGGACTTGTTAGTTTTNATTCAATCATTTCTTGTGAAACAATTCAGGGTCTTATGAAGCTCTCCCAATCTGCACTGAAGTCAGTTACTAGAAGCTTAAATACCTACTCAATGCCCAACTTTCAAAGGACACTAATTCTTACATTAATTCACTAGGGATCATACTTTGAATACATGAACTCTTAGGANACAAAACCTCTAAATAATAGCAGCTAAGTTCCTAATATTCATTTCAGAGGCCACTAAAGAGAAAATAAATATGACTCCATCATGAACTATTGGAAGTTAGAGACCTTTTCTGGCAAAAAAAGGAAGAAAATTCAACTGGAGAAGCAGAGATAAAAAGCCAAATCCCATAAAAAAGGATAGAAGTTTGCCTGAGAAGATGGGGAAACCCTTAAATCCTCACTAAAGGCCAAAGAGAATAGTAGAAGGAGCCAGTCAATGCTTTGATTATTGATATTAAGGAGAATGAAGAAAAGATGATGATGGCTTAGGAAGAGTAATAAGTAAATATGCACCTACATGTACTCTTATGGCTTAAAAAATCAAACAATTGGCCGGGCGGTGGTGGCACACGCCTTTGATCCCAGCACTCGGGAGGCAGAGGCAGGCGGATCTCTGTGAGTCCGAGGCCAGCCTGGGCTACCGAGTGAGTTCCAGAAAAGGCGCCAAAGCTACACAGAGAAACCCTGTCGCGAAAAAACAAAAACAAACAGACAAACAAAAAACAAAAACAAAAAAAAATCAAACAATTGAGAGAGAGGAGTAGAGGAGAATCTAGGAGAACAGAATACTGGAATAAATAGAAAAGGAAAGGAGGGGACAGGAGGGAAAAGGAGAGGATGGGAGAGGAGGGGAGAGGAAGGCAGGGGACAAGAGCGGGTAGGATGG
Source organism: Neotoma lepida (assembly GCA_001675575.1). Taxonomy (NCBI): domain Eukaryota; kingdom Metazoa; phylum Chordata; class Mammalia; order Rodentia; family Cricetidae; genus Neotoma; species Neotoma lepida. The sequence continues at coordinate 9,435 of LZPO01035666.1, read as the reverse complement.
CACAGAAGAGGGCACAATAGAAGAGAACAGAAAGAAGAAGTGTGGGAGCACATATGTCTAGCTCATATACAGTCTGCAGCTTGAAACATGACTTCCACTCCAAGGTCTTACCCTAAAGCTACAGGATTATTGCAGAGACTAAGAGAAGAAGGAGGCAGAGATACTGTATCATTTAGTCAATAGATTGCACAGTGGAGCTATGCTGTGCAATTGTGTGATGTCCCTCANAGTTGAGGTCTGTGTACCCCACAGTTGTAACAGGAACCAACTTTAGCATATTTTCTGATTCTAGACATTGGAAAACATGAACAGTGATCATGCTTCAGAGGATGACNTGTTAAAATGTATGTTTCAGGTGAAGAAAATAATAATAACTGATAGTATTATATGATAAACCAAGGTTGAATGAGAAAAGATACATNTAGAAGATTGACTTTTGCAGAAAATTGGTAATTCCTATGGTGAACAGAAGGATTGCGAGGTCTAGTTGGTTAGTAGTTGCTTTTGTGCTGTCCTCAGGTGACTGAGGGAAGTTGTATGTTCTTTACACTTGCTTAGGCACTAAGCCTTTCCAGGACATCTCTGATGAAATGTAATTTTTTTTTTTGTCTAGAACTATTTTAGTTCTTGAGTCTCAAATGAGGACTATTATTAACTTTATTTTGGTTTTGTTTTAAATCTTCTACAGAATGCATTTCTGAGTTTTGAGGTAAGTATCCTATTTTAAAGCATTTTGACAGTTTTCATACATTGTTCTTGAATGCTCTGATTTATAGCTGTTATGCCTTCAATGTCTTCANCATTCTGATTAAAACTGAATTTCCTATTTCTTTCTGGATTTCTTTTAGTTGTGTCAATACTTGGTCTGAAACTTCAGACTCAGACAGGTTTGGTGGCACAAACTTATAATTTCAACATTTCAAAGCAGTGAGAAGGAGATCACAAACTCAAAACCAATTCCAGCTATATAGTGCATTAATAGTCAGACTCAGTTACGTAGTAAAATCCTTGGAAAAGAGGGCAGAGATATGAGAGAAAGAGAGGGAGAGTGAAATACATTAATTTTACTCTCAATCTTGTGAGGTTCGACTTTTTGAGATTCTATCCTNGAAGGCTGCTCTAAATTATTTTGACATGTGAAATAAGTAATGANTCTTTGACCACACAGCAAGCTTACTTTATACATACTTTTAGTTGAATGTTACTCCTAAGATTAAGCTCCTAAGAAAAGGATGAAATGGCAACCAAAGACAACCCAGTAGATCTATCCTTTTGTAGTATTGCAAGAGGATTTTTTTTTTTTCTCCAGAGCAAATGGCCATGAGAGTTTAACCAGCAAACACAGACTTGGAGTCAAGCAAATCTCACTCCAAATCAGATTTTCTCCAACTTCGTCATTTATGATTTGCCTACAAGTTTTAAGAAAGATTTTAGCCCCTTCCTTACAAGTTCAAACTCTATCTGAACATGATGTTCATTGTCCAAATATTGTTTTCTTTGATGGCTGCGAATTGACATTGCATTTAGTTGGAGTCTTGACCATGAATAAATTTGCTTGACTAAAGCAAAGACAAAGTTCAGAAAGGGAGCTGCAAAGGGAGGGAATCCTTCTGACACCCTCTCCACTCACAGAAGACNGTCTTTGTTCACAGTGGCTAATTGCTAGCCACACTCCAGGGGAGATTTAAGGGCATCTGCACTTTTACAAATAAGGTAAAACTATGGTAGAATGAAAGGTTCTAAAACAAATTGAGAATATTCGTTTATGTTTGACCCTATAGCTATATANCAGAAACTGTATTTTAAATAAGAAACATTCTATGATATGATGCTTTGTAAAGTTTCTTGGTATATATGCAAAGTGGCTTATGAATGAAATAGTAAATAATCACTTTGAATTATAGGAAGAATTATGAATTTTGACAGAATGATCCTTTAGCTAATGCTAACTTTTAAAGCACCTAAAAGGTTAAAAGCTAAAATTTGGAATAATTAATCGTCACTATTTCCATAACCAAATTACTCCTTTCCGTGGCTCATAACAATTCATTCCTATGAATTGTTACTTGATACAGCCTAACAGTCAAGATGCCATGAGAGCCTATCTCCTTTAAGGCTACATGTCCTTTCTCCAGACACCAGCTGTTTAACACCAGTGTGACATTTCATAAAAAATAGTTTAACAGCCAAAAAAAAAACTATGCATTTTCTGCCACATTTCCACATTGCATCTCAATAACCTACTGTTGAGAAAATGTCAAATAATAAACACACATCTTCAGGGGTGAGAATTGTCAAGGGTCTTTTCTTCTCCCCTTTAATAAAACAGAACCTGCATAGATTTCTTGTTCTGTACATAACAGATGAGAACCTATACTTTCTTACATTCCAGAGGATAATTATTTTTCTCATGAAAGAAGTCAATAAAAAGTGCATAACCACACTAAATTCTGTAAGTGTCAGCATTAGACTGAAAACTATGAGACTTTTTATCAAGGTTTTTTCTGAAGATGAATTGTGGCTATGGAGAAAGAATATTAACCCTGCTTCATACATAGTGTAAATGAGGAAAATTCAGCTGTTGGCAATAAACAGGGCACCTTGATTTCATTAAGTTCACTGCACCTAAAATTCCTGCAAATGTCTCATTTTAAATTCCTGCTGGAAATTCTGTCTGGTCAATATGAAGTGTTCACAAATTCAAATGAATTCTAACACTATTTTCTCTGATTACAATTACACTCATTTTCCACAAGAAACTATATAACACCATGTTCTTCAATGAAAATCATTGTAGTGAAAATGTGAATGGTGAGTAATATCCTGTAGAGCTAAAACCGAACCTCAGATGCNACATAATCCCGATTTTCTGGAACGTAAAAAATGGATAACTTTTCCAATGCATGCTTTGAATTGGTGCCCAAGACAACAATCACTTGACTTATTTATACTTTACTGATGNCCAGAGACCTTGATTTCAAATTGCATCTCTTATTAACTTTTATTTTACCACCCAATGCCCCAAATNTAAGGTATTTTAAACAAGAGCAGAAATTAATTATTTCTGCAAATGAAACAAAACCAGAGACTTAAGCTTAAGCATATACCCTGATTTTTCTAACGGACATACACTCATCCTAAAATCGTCATCACAAAACCAGGAAACCAGAAATGACCACCAAAGGCCGGTAGCATAGCAATTAGTTCTGTATCTCAGAAAAGCCCTCTGTGAAACATCCCCCACCCCACTGTCCTTTTTGCAAAAGACAGCAAGATTCCATTAACATAGCAGAATAATTAGATCTTCCCATGAAGTAGAACAGTGAAGTAGGTGTCCTTGTAAATCCTACTTCTTTCCCTCAATGTTGTTATTTGTTAAANTAAACCACCGTATGGCATATGTGTGGTTTATATGCCTAGNGTTGTTTAGTATTCCGTTTTATTGATTTTTGTACTACTGACTCTTTCTATTGCCTATGATTGTTGGGGAGTATTTTTATTAAAGGCTATTCCAAACCCTTTCTTAAACTAATGAGATAAGTATTTTGTTGTGCAGGTATGTACATTTCTATAGTATAAATGTTAAAAATGAGATTTTAGTCCATANGTCTTCTTTATGTCCATTACACAGAGTGGTCCTATAAAGTGGCCATACTCTTTTATGTCCTTATCTACAAGCAATATATTTTAATTGTCTGTACCCACTCCAATAGGTAGTGCCAATTTTTATAAGATTATATATTGCATAATATTAGGTGTTGTATGGAGTTATTTTGTGGTTTTAATATTCATATCGTATGTATCAATTCCATGTCCATATCATCAGTAATAGTTACTTGTACAGATTNTGTGCTTGGATTCAGTCTGCCTGCTGAACATGTGGGTTCTTTATGCTTTCTAGATAGAAGCATTGACATTNGAAATACTTTAAGCTACTACCTTATGTTTGGAGTGAGCAGTACCATATTTTGAAATTTTCTTAATTTTGCTGTTTCAACATGATCATAAATTTATAATAGGTAGTATTTTTATATTTTCAATACAAATTAATTGCCTACTTTTTATTTCATATTTTGTATTATACTTGTCATCCACCTAATTCGTAATTTCCTGTATGACTAATTATTTAACCAAGCAAATGCACTGAAATTTTCTTGTTACAGAACAAGCAAACNTTAATTATCATTCACTTAATAGCTAATATCCACTTACACGTGAATAAATACCATATTTATCCTTCTGGATCTGGGTTACCTCCCTCAGGATGATTTTTTCTAGTTCCATCCATTTGCCTGCACATTTCATGATGTCATTTTTTTTCAATAGCTGAATAATACTCAACTGTGTAAATGTGCCAGATTTTCTTTATCCGTTCTTCAGTTGAGGGACATCTAGGTTATTTTCAGTTTCTGTCTATTATGAATAAAGCTATTATGAACATATTTGAGCAGTGTCCTTGTGGTAGGATGGAGCATCCTTTAGGTATATGCGCAAGAGTGGTACAGCTGTGTCTTGAGGTAGGGTGATTCACAATTTTCTGAAGAATAGCTNTATTGATGTCCACAGTGGCTTGATTTCCAAGTTTGCACTTCCACAAGCAATGGAGGAATGTTCCCCTAACTCCAAATCCTTGACAGCATGAGGTGTCACATGTGTTATTGATCTTAGCCCTTCTGACAGGTGTAAGATGGAATCTCAAAGTTGTTTTGATTTGCATTTCCCTGATGGATAAGGATATTGAACATTTCTTCAAATGTTTCTCGGTCACTTGAAATTCCTGTATTGAGAATTCTGGGTTATTTTTTTTGGGGGGGTGATATCTAATTTCTTGAACTCTTTATATATTTTGAATATGAGACCGCTATTGGATGTGCAGGTGGTTAAAATCTCGTCCCATTCTGTAGGCTGCGTCTTTGTCTGAGAGTGTCTTTTGCCTTACAGAACAAGAAACCCTGTGTGAGATCTGTTGTATTAATGCGGGAGGAGAAAAAGACTCTTAACAACCCTGGTTCATCTGTTAGGACAAAAGTCAGCATACTGAGAGCAAAAAAAATAGTATAGACATAGCCTTAAGCACAAAATGACAGTTTGGTACACTGCATACTTGGAGAGACCAAACACAAGTAGAAAGAAAATGTTTATCTCATTTGCTCATGTTTCTTTTCTTGTCATGCATGCACACACGTGTGTGTGTGTGTGTGTGTGTGTGTTTGTGTGTGTATTTGTGTATATGTATGTGTGTGTGTATGTACATGTTTGTGGGTGTTCAAGTATGTGCAAGTGGATGTATGCAAATGTACGGTAAAAGTGAACCTTGGGTGTAATACTTCAGAATGCCACCTACCTTGTCTTTGAGATAACATCTCACACTAGCCTGGAATTCATCAGTTCAGAAGATTTACAGACCACCAAGTTCCAGGAACTACCATCTCCATCTTCAGGGATCTAGAATTGCAATTTCTTGCCACCTTGCTAGGCTTTTTTGTGTTTTGGTGCTCCAATTCAGAGCTTCACTCTTACCAGGCAAGTATTTTACGAACAGAGCTATCTCCTTATCTCATAACTAACATTTGGATTATCANAGCCATTCATGTCACAAGAGCCATATTCAGGAACATCTCACTGTGTCTCATAGAACTGATAATTCACAAATCATTTTGTTCAATTCTTATTATTTAAACATAGATTTAAAATGCATTCTTCACAGGCTGATTCATTTAATTTTAGATTTTACATTACTCTGTGAGGGAAACTAAGCACCAAATTCTCAGAGTCTCTAAGGACTCAGGTTTTGTGTCAGTAGTGGGCTGGTAAACTAATTGTTAGCCTCTGATGGCACTTTTTTTTGCCTTTCTCTGCTTCAATATTTCTCAAAAGATACACTGGTTTTCTCATTTTTATTTATTTGATTTATTTTAAANCATATGACTGAGCATATGTTTTATTTAGCATTAGGTTTCCAATTTGTGAGTCAAGGACGATCCAAGTACTGAGGATTTCTGCTGACAAGACCCTGATACACTCAATGCTTTTTGCCTATTTGACAACTACAGGATCGTGTAGACTTTTCAGCACAACTTTTAGTAAAGTGAGCACTGCATATATACATCAAAATATAAAAATTTATGCCAGTAATCATCCACTAGAAATANTATAGAGCCATCTAAGTAATTTACATTTGTTAGTAGATGTGTTTAAAAGAGTTAAAAAGAAATTAAATATTTTAACAATATATTATAGTTAACACAGATACAGCAAAATTGCCATATAAACATCTAATCATAAAATTTTTAAGAAAATATTTTATTATATTTCAAAATTTCTTTATTTTTTGAAATTGCATTTTAATTACAACATTTCCCCCTTTACTTTCTCCCCTCCAAGTCCTTCCATATTGCTCTCCCTATGCTCCTTAAAATTCATGGCCTCTCTTTATATCAATAATTATTGCATACATATATGTATTTTATACATATATTCCCTATATATAACCTGTTCAGTCCATANAGTACTTGTATTTATGTTTTATCCCACATGCCTTTAAAATATTACACAAAGAAAATTTTTCAACTTGGAAATATGGACACTATATTCTTACTAGAAATATCCATTATGCACTTAGGATTCATAAAGTTTACATTTCTTAGATCTACAAATTCAAGGTCAAAATTGTATTTAATATTTCAACTGTAAATAAAAATTAAATTGTTTCATTTAAATAATTTTAAAGATCTAGTTCAATAACCCATATAACCTCATTACAATTGCCCAAAACCATGTANAGCTGGAAAAAAATATGTTGGGCAACATANCAATTTTCTGCTCATCANCTGAAAANATTTTAAAAGGTTTGAACTTACTGCTTAATAAGTTGTCCAAATGTGAAAATTATATTAGGNTCAGGTGTCTTTTTGAAGCAGCATTCCAACAGTATTTCAGAAGTGAGGAAAAAACTAGCTTCTTCCCATTCTTGCTTAAGCTCTTTACTAGTCTTCACTGAAGAATGAAATATACGTGCTAAGCCACATTCAAGAGGAATTCACTGATGAATACTAAGCAGCCTAAACTTCTTTTTTGTCCATCAGCAGCTGCTTATTTAAGTGGGTTGTGCTGTGTATTTCTGAAATATCTGAGTACAGAGCTCACATTACATGGTTGTCCTCAAATTTTCCAATATTATCATGTATAGGAGATGATCGATAAAACATGATTTGNGTCCTGTTTGGTAGTTCTAACCAATATGGTCTAANAAATGTCAACTTTACTCTCTTGAAATATCTNAAATAATGAACATATTATNTTAAGAAAAATTCTGAGAATATTTGATACCAAAACTAAGCATAACNACATAAGAGAAGTAGGAGCAAATGAATTGAGCCTTGCAGATACCTCAGGTCACTAGCTGGGGAGTCCTCTAGTCTAGCTTAGGAAAGGGGAATCCAAAANAATAAAAAATAAAACCTCTAATTCCTGTGTGGAAGGGAATGAGAAGCAAGTTGTGTTTACAAGTTCAATTACAGAAAGGAGGAGGGCTGTTCTGTAAAACATCTCCAAGCACCACAGAGCACAGCACCCCAACCTCTTCAGAATTGTTTTTTATTTTGGTTTTAGTTTTCTGATAATGGATCCATGGCTTTGAGGAAGATTACACCAAAGCCATGGAGAGGGCCAATTGTAGGAATTAGAGAGAAAAACTATGGAATTCACATAACTAGAAATGTTTTCAGCAGACATCGCAAAATATAATGTGTGCCTTTATTTCAACAGAGAGACACATTTCAATCAGACTAAATGTGGCTCTCTCCATAGCAAAGATTAAAGGCAGAGCACACCTGGGAAAGATCGATTAAAATATTTCTAAGTTATTTAACCATAATGCACACAATTCTAAAGATTATTTGTAGGAAATACAAAATATCCTGAATATAATATGATAAAAATCAGAAGGGAGAAAAACAAACTGTTAAGGACTTGAAAATGGTCATAAAAACAAACTGANGAGCTAAATCAATGAATGAAAACTCACAATTGACATAGGTGTTAGCAACAGCAGAAAAAGCTATGAAATGTTATTCTCATAATAAATATGTTCAGAGTTAATTATAAACACTGCAGAGGTAGAAAAGACAAATAGGGCAATGTTCAGTTTCAAAAGGAGGAATATTGTCTCATAATTCCATGGTGTTTGTCCTGTGACAAATAAATGACTTCAAAATGTGGTAGATGTTGCCAATGTGTGCTTGTGTGTACATGTGTATGTGTGTGTGTTCATGTGTATGTGAGTGTGCATGTGTCTTGAACTTGAGGACATAGTAGCAGACGACACTATTAATAAACTTTTAAAAGTAAAGTGGGATTTAAAAATAGAGAAGAGAGGACTGAGTTAACTTTCAACTTCACATGTCTTAATGTGCATAGGCTTTAACTCCTCAAAATCATCTGGGCCAGATGTGATGGCACTTGCCTTTAGTCCCAGTACTTGGAAAGAAGAGGCAAGCTAATCTCTGAGGGTTTGAAGTTAGTCTGTCAAAAATCAAAACCAAACCAAACAAACAAAAAAAATGCAGCTGGACAATCATTAAAATCACTATTTTAAAAATAAATGCTTGAATCCATTTAAAACAGGAGGCATTTTCTTGGCTGTCAAACACTGAAGGGCTGTTTCACAGAGACATCATAGATATGAACACTTCCTCACTAATGATGAGGAGCAATGACTTAGATAACTCTCACTTTGAGTCTCATCCACCACCCAGCAGAAATGGGAACCGGAACCTGTCAGAGTATCACAATGTGTCTTCCTTCAAAGGAGGTATATTACCAAATCATAAATGTCATTTATAACACATGAAGTGAAAATATGGACATGATACTAAAACAGTTTTAGTTTACACATTTATCATCTGTATTGGCATGCAAGTGTGATTGTTTTTGTCCTCCTGATGTTTTCTTCTGAGCCTCCCTAAAAATATTTTATCTTTTCTTTTCTCTCAAGAGATTCATTCTTTTTTTTTCTTTCTGTCTGTTTCCAGACAGTAGTTTAAAAAAATCCTGTCTCCCTAAACATTCAGNCTTTATTGGAGTGTTCTCAGGATGGAAGTGCTGGGTCTGGATTGCAATGATTATTTTTTATCAAGTGGTTTTTCCTTAGGTAAAAGGAAAGCTCTAAGAGAGTGTGAGGAAAACTGTTAAAGACTCAAAACACATCTACAGGGCTTTTACTCTAGAAATAATGCTTTTTTGATGGATATGTAATTCATTTGTTTCAATAATTTAACAAAGTACACCCAGCAAACTTGTGTGCAATTACTTCTGTCATCATAAAACAAATCTTCATTTGACAATTGAAACTTTTCTACATTTTGAATTAGCTTAAAAAGTAGCTGTTTTCCTGATATTTTCATTCATACTTTGTTCTGATCCATTGTCAAAATT
>LZPO01035665.1:28818-44128 GCA_001675575.1 Neotoma lepida | reverse complement strand
TTTCTTTCTTTCTTTCTTTCTTTCTTTCTTTCTTTCTTTCTTTCTTTCTTTCTTTCTGTTTGTTTATGTATTTATTTTACATCCTGACTGAAGTTTCCCCTTCCTCCTTTCCTCCCAATCTCTCCCCACTCCTCCCCTTGGCCTCCTCCCCCACATCCACTCCTCCTTACTTTCTAATTAGAGAAGGGCCGGCCTCACATAGATATTGACAAGCCACAGCATTTATGTTTCTCAGAACTGCAATTCTATGTTAAATAGCCTAAGTAAGGAGTGAGTCATTAGCTACTTGGTGTCTCTTTGCAGGAAAGTGTTCTGAATGTTTAAAATATATACATTGTCTNAATAANNTAAATAGAATCAGGATACTGGAAAGGATATTGAGTAGAAGGGGCACTGGGAACAAACATGTTGGAGATAAGAGCTTAGATTGTAGAAATAGTTTTGGGTGAGAAGCTCACAATGCAGTTGAGGGAAAGATGTATAAAATGCTGTCTCCAGTACAATTAAGGATGTGATGTACAAGGAGATAAACATCTTATGTAGGGATAACTGCAGGGATGGAGATAGATAGAGATATATAGAGATAAGGATGAGAGTAGAGATAGGAATAGGGATAGGGAATGAGAAATGGTTAGGGATACAGCTGGAGTCAGAGATAGATGAGATAGCCAATGGGTATAGAATAGAGAGGCCAGCTAGTCTAGCCTGCTCATTGAGCTTCAGGACAGTGACAGATCCTATGTCATTGACAAAGAGGTAGAAGGTACCAGAGGAATGACACTTGAGGTTCTCTGTCCTTTGTATACATGCATACACGAATGCATGCATGTTCACACATACAGACAGGCATACATATGTGGTTGATATATTGTGCATGCTAATAAAGCTTTCCTGGGTTCAGAGAACAGAACAGCCAATAGGTAGACAGAGAGGCCAGAAAATGGTGGCACACACATGCCTTTAATTCTAGCATTCCAGAGGCAGAGATTCATCCAGATCTCTGTGAGTTCAAGGCCACACTGGAAACAGAGGCAGGCATGGTGGTATACATCTTTAATCCCCGGACTTGAGATCTTTGTCTTGCTTGGGAAAGACACATACCTTTAATCCCAGGAAGTAATGGCAGGAAGCAGAAAGGTATATAAGGTGTGAGGACCAGAAACTAGAGGCCTTTTAAGCTTAGAGGCTTTTGAGCAGCAGTTCAGCTGAGATCCATTAGGGTGAGGACTCAGAAGCCTGCAGTCTGAGGAAACAAGATCAGCTGAGGAGTTGGCAAGGTGAGGTAGGCTGTGGCTTGTTCTGTTTCTCTGACCTTTTCTGAATTTATCNCAGTATCTGCCTCTGAATTTTTTATTTAAAAAGACCATTTATGATTCACNTTACAAACATATATACACATACACACAAAAATCAATAAAGAAGTGCTGATGACAGTATTAGGAAAAAATAAAAAAGAAATGAAACAAGGTAAGGAGAGAAAAGAATATGGGGAAAAGGCACTAAAACAACAGGGAAAATATAAACACAATTACNAAAAATTAAGATAATTCTTCAAAAAGTTAACTTAGCCAACTACAAATTGTAGGGTAGGCCATAGATCTTAGAGACAAGCCTACTACTGCCTCTTGCACAAACACATATAATTTCTAACTGCATTCTAAATGCTGATCATTATATCCACAGATAAATGTAACTCCCACTCATCATCAAAGAGCTACTTTTTCCTGGAGATAGAATTACAGAAATCCAAATGTTATCAAAATGCAGAGATCAAAATTAACTATGGGATCCCCATGCCTAATGAATTCATTTGCAACACATCCCCTACATCTAAGCCTCAGGAAATGTCAGAAGGAATAGGATGATTGCAAGAATCAAAGGACCATGAATTTACTGATATAGTCTCCTCTTTAAAATACAATGGAAAGGGGGAGGAATAAAGTGGAAAGGAGTAAGGAAAGGGGTTAGATATGGGAGGCAGGTGGGGCAGAGTTTTGATGAATATGATCAAAATAAGTTGAATAGAATTATCAAAAATTAATAAAATTTTTGTTGAAGTGAACAGTGGCAGTGGAGATGGTTCAAGATGAAAAGTTCTTGGCAAAGAAGTATGAAGATCTGAGCTGAGATGCCCTACATCCAGTCAAAGTGCTGTATGGGACAGAGCATGCTTGTAATTAATATTGGGGATATCAATTGCAATGNTGGAAAGTCAGCTATAGAAGGATCTTGGGACTTGCTATCAGGCTAGTCTAGCCAATCTGTGAGCTCCAGGTTCAATGAAAGATCCTGACACAAAAAGTAGGGTAAAAAAGTGTTGAAGAAGACAGCTGACTTCCACATGCATGTGTGCAGATGTATCAGCCCACCACCCACAAAACAGAGAAATGAACACAAACAGGCAAATCTTTCCTTCCTGACAAGAGAACGAAAAATAAAGACATTTTGCTTTTTTTTTTTTAACAAGTGTCTCACTTTGAAACATACTAGAACATGGATGTGGGATGATGACTTGCTTTTCTTTCTCAGAATTATACATTTACCCATATAAGGTTGCATATGAACTGCGCCTGTCTTGCCTTGCTTGTTGACACATGACCCAAGACAATGCCCACTGTTGTGATGGACTTCTACTGGTGATCTCCACTGCNCTATGGGTCAAATATTGGATATTTCCTCCAACAAGAGGCACTATGACAGTGTATGAATGGTTTTGTTGGTCACCTGAGGAACAGCTTCCTTTCTGCTTAATGTTTCTGACAGTCACTGAAATGGGTGATCCATCCAAAGCAATCCTCAGTAAGCACGTGAGACATGGGCACAGAGTAGTCCTAATGGTTCTGCTCATGTTGACCTCTGCCTAAGTCCCCACTCATAACCACAGTTGATCTCCCACTCTGTTCAGAAACACTGGCCACTAATTCCAAACAGGCATACCTGCCATTTCCTTCCATAGCATAATCAGAACTTCAGCTATGTACATTTGTGTCCTTGAGTCTGAGCTCAAGTCTCAAACAGTTTTCTGACTCCACACTGACTATTTTTGTGATCTCTTGCTTAGCCAATAATGCGGATAAGCACTTGTTTGTTTAGAGTTTCCCCAAGATATTTTATACTATTTGAGGCTATTATGAATGGTGCTCCCCAATTTCTTTCTTAGTCTATTTTTCATCTGTATATAGGAGAGATACTGATTTTTGTATCTAGTGAATCTTATATCTAGTCATTTTGCTGAAAATGTTAATAAGNGATAAGAGTTCTCTAGTGGATTTTTAAGGTCACTNATATATACTATCTTATCATCTTCAGATATCAATACTTTGACTTCTTCTTTTCTAATTTTTATCCCCTTCATCACCCACAGTTGTCCTCTTGCTCCAGCTAGAACGACAAGCACTATATTGAATAGACACAGAAAGAGTNGACAACCTTATCTTGTTCCTGATTTTAGTGGAATTGCTTTGAGTTTCTCTCCATTTAATTTGATGTTGGTTATTGACTTGTAATTTGCATTTATTATGTTTAGGTATATCCTTGTGTCCCTAATCTCTCCAGAACTTTTATCATGAAGGGACCTGGATTTTGTCAAAGCCCCTTTTTTTGGGCAACTATTGAAATGACCATGTGGTTTTTCAAGTTTATTTATATGATGGATTAGATTTTCTGATTTTAAAATGTTGAATCATCCCTGCATCTCTGGGTTGACACCTACTTGGTCATGGTAGANGAACTTTTTGATGTGTTCTCATATTTGGTTTGTGAGTATTTTTGCATTTATATTCATAAGGGAAATTGGGCTTTATTTTTCATTGTTGAGTCTATATGTGGTTTGGGCATCAGAATAACTATGAACTCAAAAAAGAAATTTGGCAATGTTCATTCTGTGAAAAAATTTGAGGAATATTGATATTAACACTTCTTTGAAAAACTAGTAGAATTTTGCATTAAAACCAATTGGGCCTGAGCCTTTTTTGTTTGGGAGAGTTTTAATGACTACTTCTATCAGTAGAGGTGGTAGGTCTATTTGTATTATTTATATTGTTTATCTTATCTTAATTTAACTGGTAAGTGGTACCTATGGAGAAAATTATCTTTATTTTTTTAGATTTTTCAATTTTGTGGATTACAGGTTTTCAAACTCAAAGTGTGTTTTTATGATTCTCTGGATTTTCTCTATGTCTGTTTTTATGCCTCCTTTTTCATTTCTGATTTATTTGTCTATCTTGATTTTTCCCCATGAGCTAACTCGGTGTTTCATTGATTCTGTGTATTATTCTTTTTGTTTCTATTTTATTGATTTCAGCTCTCAGTTTGATTATTTCTTACCATCTTCTCCTCTTGGGTGTTCTTCTTTTTATTCTATAACTTTCAGATGTGCTGTTAATTTGCTAGTACAAGATCTCCTCAATTTTTTTGTGTAGGCACTTAGTGTTATGAACTTTCCTCTTAGCACCTCTTTCATTGCATCCCATAAGTTTGAGTGTGCTATGTATTCATTTTCATTTTATTCTAGGAAGTCTTAATTTTTTTTATTTCTGTATTTACCCATTTTCATTCAGTAGAGAGTTGTTCAGTTTACAGGAGTTTGTAAGAATTCTATTGTACTCGATGTCCCTTGCTCATAGAAGGCCCCCTCTCTCCCATCGATTGGACTCCTGGAGCTCGGCCTGGTGCCCAGCCGTGGATCTCCGCATCTGCCTCCATCAGTCACTGGATGAGGGCTCTATGATGACAGTTAGGGTATTCATCCATGTAATCACTGGAGTAGGCCAGTTCAAGCACCCTCTCGATGATTTCCGGTAGTCTAAGGTGGGGTCATCCTTGTGGATTCCCAGGAAATTCCCTAGCACNCTGTTTCTCCCTATTCCCATGATTTCATTCANCATGATCTCTCCTTCCTTGCTCTCCCACTTTGTCCCTGTTCCAGCTTGAACCTCCAACTCCCCTACTCTCTCATCCNCCATCCCTCACTCCCCATTTCCTCCCCCTCATTCCCAGTCTGCCCATGTAGATCTCATCCATTTCTCCCTTGCTGGGCGATCCATGTGTCCCTCCTAGGGTCCTCCCTGGAGTTGTGGGTTGCAGTCTGGTTATCCTTTGCTTACATCTAGTATCCACCTATGAGTGAGTACATACCATNTTTGTCCTTCTGGGTCTGGGTTACCTCACTCAGGATGATATTTTCTAGTTCCATCCATTTGCCTGCAAATTTCATATGGTCATTGTTTTTCTCTGCTGAGTAGTACTCCATTTTGTATATGTACCACATTTTCTTGATCCATTCTTCAGTTGAGGGGCATCTAGGAGAACGTGCTAGGAAAATGTACTGAGACGCCAGCCAGGCTCGTAGAAATGTATGAACTATGGACCAATAGCTGTGGAGACCCCATGGTGCTGGACTGGGCCCTCTGGAAGCTTGAGACAGTTGTTTAGCTTGAACTGTTTGGGGTCTGCCAGACAGTGGGATCTGGATCCATCCCTGGTGCCGGGGCTGCTTTTTTGGAGCCCAGTGCCTATGGTGGGACACTGGGGGCAGCCTTGGCACAGGGAGGAGGGTCTTAGACCTGCCTCAACTAAGCGTGCCAGGCTCCGAGGACTCNCCATGGGAGACCTTGTCTTGGAGGAGGTGAGAATAAGGGGTGGGTTGAGGGAGAGGGCTGGGGGGGTGGGAGGAAGGAGGAGAGGGGGATCTATCGTTGGTATGTAAAATGAGTGGAAAATCTTTTAATAAAAAAAGTTTGAAAAAAAAAGAATTCTATTGTAACATGAATGTTAAAAGGCCTTATTAATAAGAAACCGAGAGCCAGATATTGGGGTGAAAACTGAAAGATTAGAGGAACAGAACAAGCCACATCCAACATCACCTTGCCAACTCCTCAGCTTATCTTGTTTCCTCAGACTGAAAGCCTCTGAGTCCTTACCCAAATGGATCTCATTTGAACTGCTTAAAAGCCTAAAAGCTTAAAAATCTCTAGTTTCTGGTTCTCACACCTTATATACCGTTCTGCTTCCTGCCATCACTTCATGGCATTAAAGGCATGTGTCCTTCCCAAGCAAAGACATGGAATCTCAAGTATTGGGGTTAAAGGTATGTGCTACCATGCCTGGCTCTATTTCCAGTGTGGCCTTGAAGTCACAGAGATCCAGATTGATCTCTACGTCCCGAGTGATAGGATTAAAGATGTGTGTGCCACCATTTTCTGGCTTCTATGTCTATCTAGTGGCTGTTCTGTTTTCTGACCCCTGATAAGTTTATTAGGGTGCATAATATATTGGGGGGCACAATATCACAATATCACATTATACTGCATCTGTTGTTGATATTCAGCTTTAATCGACGGTAGTCTGATAAAATGCAGGGATTCCATTTTTCTTGTATCTACTGAGACTCACTTTGTATCCAAGTATCTGGTCAGTTATGGAGAAATTTCCATGAGGTGCTAAGAATAAGATATATTCTTTTGTGTTTGGGTAAAATGTTCTGCAAATATCTGTTAGGTTCATTTAGTTTATAATGTCAATTAGCTGCAGGATTCCTTTGTTTAATTTTTGTCTTGATGACCCATCCGTTGGTGAAAGTGGAGTATTGAAGTCTCCCCCTATCAGTGTTTGAGGATCAACATATGATTTAAGCTGTAGTAGTGTTTCTTTCACAAAAATGATACTCCTGAATTTTGGGTACAAATGTTAAGATTTGAAATGTCATCCTGGTGAATTTTTCCTCTGATAAAAATGCGTTCTTCCCCATCTCTTTGATTAATTTTGACTTGAAATCTACTTTTTAGGTATTAAACTGTCTATTATCAGTTTGCTTCTTATGTCAATTTGGATGGAATCTGTTTTACCAAACATTTACATTGAGGTAATGTCTACCCTTGATGTTAGATTTGGTTTTTTGTTGTTGTTGTTGTTGTTGTTGAGGTGTGTTTCTTATATGCAGCAGAAAAATTGACCCATTTTTCACATCCATTCTACTAATATATATCTTTTTATTGGGGATTTGATATCAATAATATCATAAAATATTATGAGATATCAATGACCAATGATTGCTTATTCCTGTAATTTTGTGGGGTTTTTTTGTTGTGGTGGTGGTGATTGGTGTGTGTGTGTGTGTGTGTGTGTGTGTGTGTGTGTGTGTGTGTNTGTGTGTGTCTATGTGTCTTTTAGTTTTGCTGGTGTGAGATTTTTTATTTCCTGTGTTTTGGTAAGTATAGATAGGCTCCTTGGTTTGGGTTTTTCTTTCTAGCACATTCTGTTTGGCAGGATCTGTAGAGTGATATTGTTTAAATCTGACTTTAATTACAGAAAACATGGAGTCCATTTTGTTTTGCATAACTAATCTTGAGCATTAGCTCTGCTCTNNAGGGTGATTTATATACTCAGAATTACTCCACTGGAGAAAACTGTTTTCATTCCCAGGTAACTATAAATTGAAAATAGCTTCTTNGTTACAGGTGGAGCATTTATTCACTTTCCCATCTCTATGTAGGGATTTAATCTTGATTAAATTGGTGAAGGTTCTGTGCACGGCATCAAAATCTCTGTGAATGTACATGTACATCAANCCTTTTGTGTATAGAAGACTTTGTTTTCTTGTAATCATCTGGTCCTACAGTCTTTCCACTTTGTAGATCTCTTAGTCTTGGGAAGAGGACTTTGATAAAGACATTTAGGGTTGAGTGCTCCAAGGTTTCTCACTGTCATTGTGCTCTCCACTTGTTGGTTTCTGTGACAATAACCATCTACTGCAAGAAGAAGCTTCATTGAGAGTGTTGAGTAATGCACTGCTCTATGGATATAGTAATATGTCATTAGGAGTGATTTTTTTCTCTGTTTATTTAGCATAATTATAGTAGTAGGTTTTTTCCTCAGGCCCACAACCTATCTAGTCTCAGATTCTTGGCTGCATCAACAGTGTCAGCTGTTGGTTCCACCACATGGAGTAGATCTTAAAACCAATCAAAAAGTGCTTGGTTACTTCCATAGCATTTGTGCCAATATTGTACCAGTATATCTTAATCTTATAGTCAGGTCATTGTAGATCACAGGGTTGATAGCTGGTTGAGATTGATGATTGTTTTCTAAATAAGTAGCTTTTTATAGTCCCCTCTAGTACTATTAACGCTAGACAGTAGGGGTAAAATTTTTAGTTGGGAAACAGCTCAATTTCTCCATATTCCATGGCATAAGCATGTGGTATCTTTGGCAATAGGGCCTTGAGTCAGATTTTGGAAGGTCACCAATTACATTGGCAATGTTCTGTAATGTTTAAAGATCTATGGGTCCTATTTGGCCAATGATTCAACAAAATATAGCACATCGCTTCACAGAAATTGAAGAAAAAAAGATTGTCCATTTCATATGGAAATGCACACACACTCACCTAAAAGGATAGCTAAAACAATCCTGAATAATAAAAGAACTGCAAGAGGTATCAACCTCCCAGATTTCAAGTTGTATTATGAAGAAATAGATTGGCATTTCCATAAAAACAGGTACATTGATCAATGGAACAGAATTGAAGATGCATGTATAATTCCACTCACTTAAAGGTATCATTTTTTTTGACAAAACAGTCAAAAATACAAAAAGGAAAAAAGCATCTTCAGCAAATGGTGCTGGTAGAACTGGATATCTGTATGCAGAATAAAAATATATTCAATTCCATAACCCTACATAAAACTGAACTCCAAATAGATCTAGGGCCTTAATGTAAGAACAGGCACCCAGAATCCGATAGAAAAAAAAAGAGAATAGCCTTGAAATCTTTGGCACCAGAAAAGATTCTCTGAACAGAACACTGATAGCACAGGAACTAAGACCAACAATTAATAAATGGGACCTTGTAATCTTGAAAAACTTCTACAAGAGAATGGACACCATCACTGCAGAAAAGTGGCAGCCTAGAGAAACAGAAATGATCTTTCTGAATTATACCTCAGATAGTGGTTAGTACCTAGAATGTATAAAGACCTTAAAGAAACACCAAGACAAAAAAAAAACCCCAATTTTACAATTGAGTACACAATTAAGCAGGGAGTTCTCAAAAGATGAAACACAAATACCTGAGGAACACTTACATGTTCAAATTAGTGGCCATCAGAGAAATCAGAGATATGGAAATTAAAACTAATTTTGAGATTTTATCTTACCACAGTCAGAATGGCCAAGATTGATATGACAAATGACAGCTACATGCTGGTAAGGATGCAGGGAAGGAGAAACACTTATTCATTGCTAATAGCAATGTAAACTTGTACGTACCTTCCCATTACCAGGAGGAGCAGAATCCATAGATGTGTTACATCTATATCACATCTATATTACAGAGACAGACTCTTCATTGGTTCATGATACTCTAACCCATGTTCCATTAACCCTTACTATCTGTCTGCAAAGCCTTCCTTCATCATCACCACCATTTGATGATCAGAGAGCCACATATCTCTATCTCTATCTCTATCTCTATCTCTATCTCTATCTCTATCTCTATCTCTATCTCTATATATCTATATATATACAGCACAAATAGGACATGATGGGTTCAAATCAAGCAGAAAAGGNCACAAAATTGGATGAAGTTGAGTGAATAGGAATGGAGCAAGGACATGAGAGGAGTTGGGGGAAAAGGTTCACCATCATTAAAAAGTGTTGCATGAAATTCTCAAAGAACTGATAAAATATATTTAAAGAAGAAAACAGAGTATCTGAATGTATTACTGTTCAGTTAATCCTCTACCAGAGTAGCCTTCTAAATTAGGAAACTGTGACCCCACCTCCAAGTACTGCATAATCTCTAACATACTACTTCATTGACCACGTCTTCCTTCTCTCTATTTCTTTCACAACAAGGAATTCACATTTACAATGTTTGGTGTCTCTGATAATTTTGTTCTTTCAATGATGGTCCATGGGCAGACCACAGGTGTCCTCAGCCCACACACAGCAACTCAAGCAGCATGTGCATTTTAACAAGGTCATTGGGAATTGAGATGCCAGGCTTTGATGTTTGGGAACCAGTCCTCTCTGTACTGCCCTCCTGTGTTTCTATTTCCTTTCTTCCTTTGTCTGCCAAGTTTCTCATCCGATTACTAATGAACCACTAATGGGATTGTTTTTAAACAAATATCACTAATGATGAGTTAGGTGTATTTGCTTGTTTATATATCAAGTCCTGGCTGAATGTTTACTACTGCAACATGTAGATCATCTTCAACACTTTTCAGAGTTGATAAGTGTTTTGATTGTATCACCTTCAAGGCTGAGAATGCCAGTTTGCAAAACCATGTAATTCAAAATGGCAAAAGTATGTTCAGGGCAATTTCAGAAATTGCTGGAAATTCTATTATAATTTCAAGCAAAAGCTCATTTAACAATTTTCATGAAACTCAATTCAGTGACTCAATTTTTAAATCCCNAAATTCCCATTCTAAGAGAGTGCTATCCAAGGACTGATACGATATTGTTGCAAAATGACAATAAGAAAAATTTTATTGTCTTTAGTTTTATGTAATTAAACCAGTGTGTTCATCTGAAATCAAAGGAAAAAAAACATTGTGTGTACAGGAAAAAGTGCAACTCACAACCCACGGAAACTGGATTCTGAATCAGNTGTTTGAAATAGAGTTTTATGTTGCTTAAAACAAATGGCATTTACAGGTCANCCTGCACCTATTTGTTCACCAAAACTGCACTGAAGGTCTAATGCATGATGGTTAAGTACTGCCAGAGTCACCTCAGGTCCATCACATATTTTATTCTGAATGAATTTTAGGGTTGTTATACATTAAGAAACCATTATCACCACCAAATATTTCACAAACCCACATGGGAATCACAATTCACAGTTTAAAAAAATGAGACTTGATCACTGACATTAATAAAGTCACGTTTGATGAGCACAGAAAACATACTATCCAGAGTCCTCAAAGTATAAAATTGTATATTAGTTTGGCAGAAGTGTGATGGGAAATACATGGTATTATAATTTCTATGGTTAAAATTAGAATCTCTTACAGTAAATGAACACTTATGCTTTTGAAGTTGCAGTGCCCCATGGATCCAATTTAGACTTCTGCCCAAACCTACAGCGTCCAGTAGAAAAACCTCTTCTTTGCCTCCAGTGAACCCTGAGGCTCTTGTGGGAATTCCAGTTCTTCAGCCCTTCCTTCTATGGAAAAGGCAGGCCAGGGTATAAAGGTTCTTGCTTTGAAGGAAAAGTTATACAAGCAAAGCATAGTTTTCTGTGCTTAGAATTGAAACTTCCAAATGAATTGTCATGTACAGAATTATCATGCGTGGTTCTGTGGTCTTGTAGTACTCTTTCTGCTTTAGAACACTGATGGTTTTTAAGGATCTTTGCAATTTTTTTCTTGATATAGGTAAGAAACAAATGAGTTCTTTATTATCCACTTTGCTTTCCATAGAAATTTAAAAATACTTCTTAATTCACAATAATTTTATACATCTGGGTATAAATGAAAATAGCAACAATAAAGAATTACCTATATATTTAAATTCATGGCTAAATATAAATGGGCAAAATATCTAGAATTGTTATCATTTGTAATGTTTTAAAATCTTTTTACCTTACAATAATGACTTCTATTTGTGAGTCTAGCATTTGACAGCCTATTATATGTCCAGCCTTGACTATAATGACTTTTAAGTTCTCCTAAACTAGAGTGTTAACTAAAAATTCAGTATGAAACCATAGGGATCCTCATATGTGCAATTATTCTGATTATGTCAGTAAAAAAACTATTCTTTAGTCATGTTCCTTCATAAGTCTTTTAAGATCAGTTCCTTAGAAGTAAAATATTTAAGTTTCATCTTCTACTTATTACTTATTTTTATACTTACATAATTTATATTATTTATAAATGAATACAGAATAGACTGTATATTTTATGTTTTATATAGTGTTATATCTTGATATATATCTCAATATGAACTTAAGTACATAAAAATAAATACATATTGAAATATCCCAAAGATATTTCCTNCTACTCTTTCTTGTATTAATAATTTGTTACATCTCCATATCTCAAGCAATCTGAGAATTTGCATATCTTGATGTCATTGNGGTTCTGCAAATGGAAAACTATCCTCATTAAATTTGCCNTAAAAATGGAATATTGGCATGGTGTATATAACCTGTATACAAAATTTATCTGCACCAATCTTATTCTACTAATGCAAAACAAACTGGGATAAAACCTAAACAATTGTTAGAAAGATACGGGAGTATGTTTTCTCAACTCAAACTAGTACGATTTGCATTGAAGCCGGGCGGTGGTAGTGCATGCCTTTGATCCCAGCACTCTGGAGGCAGAGGCAGGTGGATCTCTGTGAGTTTGAGGCCAGCCTGGGCTACAGAGTGAGTTCCAGGAAAGGCTCCAAAGCTACACAGAGAAACCCTGTCTCAGAAAAAACAACAACAAAAAAAGATTTTCATTGAAATATTTTCTAATTGTTTTGATATCAAAAGTATATCATATAAATACAGGGGAAAACACTCAAGCACTGACTATATAATGTCAAATATATCAACCACAAAAAGTTATGCAGTCAAATTTAATATGTTTGTTTTAAATATATATATATATATGTACTGTAGAAAAATATATTTTGATTTTTACAAACAGAAAATAACTTTTTTCAATATTCACAATAGTTAATAAACACTAAATCTAAGATAAACTTTGAAAACCAAACATCAGAAATTGGTTATTTCTATAAATATTTCAAGTGTACATTTAAATAAGCTTTATTTACTTATTTTTAATCTGGGAGATTTATTTATATAATTTCCTCTTCTTTTTTCTCTCCTAATGGTCCCATGTATTTAGGGATATATGTAACAACTATTAAAGAGAAAGAGACATTTTAGATTTTTCAAAGTCCTGTGCTGATTCCGTTCTAGTCTTTCTATTTCTTTTCCTTTATAAATCCATATGTCTTTGTTAAGCACTGCCTGCTTCATTACCTCCCTTTTCTTGTAACGTTTTATGCACCCATTTCCCATTCCATGCTGGTTGTGCCTTTTCTCCTTTTAGTGCNTTCCTCTTCTCTCCTCTCGCTTTTTTATACTTTGGTTAAAAGACTTTTTCTTAAGTGCTCTACAGGTAAAAGACTCCAGTAGTCTAAGACCACAAAACAAANATCTCAGAAGAACACACAGCCTCACTGTGTGGCTTTCCTTCCCATCATAACCTGCTTTCTGATTACATGCAGCAAACTATTTTCACCAAGCCATTAAAATTTTCTTATTTCCAACACCCAGGGATCTCTTGTAATTCCTCCCCTCCAAGATGCTTTATTTTGCCTTCTAGAACAGTATTTTGTCTATTTCATTCCCATTTAAAACCACATGTCTCAAATATCTGGTTCTTTTCTGGCTTGTATCATTACTGTGTCTTTCCTTTGATTTTCTTTGAAGTAATATGGGGTCTTGAAATGACTGATTGTAACAGAAATTCTGGGGGTATCAGAATAATTAGCTGAAAAATGTGGGCATAAAAAGAAGAGAGTTAAGCAGTCATACATGGTCATTAGTGTTAAACCTATAGTAGACCAATACTAAGTATGTACTTCTCATGTTCAGTGAAAATGGCCAATAGATTTGTGTATGTCAATTGTGAAAACCATTTGAAAAGACCAAATCCATAGTCAATAAATTATATTTTCATTCCATTGAGCATTAAGTTCACATGTGGTGTGTCACTGTATAATAGTTGCTCAATATTACAAATCCTGTAAAATTTACCTCTTTATCTTCCCTGTCATTTCTGATGTGCAGTCAATGTTTCAATAAATTCATTTGCATTTAATATCGTCTGGAGAAATTTTTTATAGAGGTTGGCCATTAGATTCTTGTTTATAAACTCCTAAGCCAACTTATAACTAACTCTTATGATCTACAGTTTGAATAATTGTTTCCAGACAACTCTGCTGTACACAGGAGCCTCTGGGTGCATTAAGAGTGCTCTATATTACTGACTCCTGTTTCCCCTACCAGAAACTGATTCTCTCTACTTCTGTATAATAACTTTTGAAAACAATCACAGGCCACTATGTATTGTAAGATTTCACTTTATTAAATTAGAGTATTTGAACGGACTAAGCCCTCTCAGTTGAATTTATTGTATAATCTAGGTGCTTAAAACATCTTTTGCCTTGATTCTGAATATATAATACAGATAAAAGAATTTTCATATCAAACCAATTTGAAATTCCATACTTCTTACACAAATTTGAAATGAATCTTTTCCTTGAATATGTTAATGTATTCACAATTTTCATGGAAATAATGAATTGAAATATATATACCAATGCCTGAGCCCTTTTAATCACACTAATTGCCACCTCCTTAACAGCTGTATATAGTATACAAATCATCTACTTTGCCTCCATAATCATTTCTTCCCTCAGAAGAAAAGCTATCATCTTATATAGCGATATTGAGTGAAGTTTGGTGGTCATTATGATGAATANATAGTTGTGTTTTAAATTCTACTACCCCAAATTTTACTTTACAAATGTTCATGAATTCTGTGACATCCATCATTTCTCATCACAGGGACATCCAGTTGAGGAAATGGGAACAGGGAATGCAACACTGCTGACACAGTTTGTTCTCACAGGTCTCAGTCATCAACCACAGTGGAAAATCCCCCTGTTCCTGCTCTTCTTGGTGATCTATCTCATCACCATTGTGGGGAACCTTGGTCTGATCACTCTCATCTGGAATGACCCTGGCCTTCATATCCCCATGTACCTATTTCTAGGGAGTTNAGCCTTTGTGGATACTTGGTTATCATCCACAGTGACACCAAAGATACTTCTAACCTTCATAGCTAATAGTAAACTGATCTCTCTCTCTGAATGCATGATACAGTTTTTCTCATTTGTAACATCTGCAACCATGGAATGTTTTCTCTTAGCAGCAATGGCCTATGATCGCTACATAGCCATATGCAAACCTTTACTCTATCCAGCGATCATGACAAACAAACTGTGCATACTTCTGCTAGCCTTGACCTTTGTATTTGGAGTTCTTCATGCTGTAATTCATGAAGCCATGTTATTCAGATTAACCTTCTGCAATTCCAACATAATACATCACTTTTATTGCGATGTTATGCCACTGTTAAAGATTTCCTGTACTGATCCTTCTCTTAATTACTTAATGATTTTTATTTTTTCTGGCTCAATCCAAGTATTCACTATTTCAACTATTCTAGGCTCTTACTCACTTGTTCTGTTTTCGATATTAAAGCAGAAATCTATCAAAGGCATAAAAAAG